>JANHAO010012409.1:0-16395 GCA_026873985.1 Saraca asoca | reverse complement strand
CTTTGCTTATTATTTGCCTGCTACTTTTACATTAGACCTTTCTATTCTTTTTGCTATTCTTATTTGATTTAGGCATCTTAAATTGTAAACATCTAGTAATTCATACACAAGATCCCTGTGGGATTCCATCCATATTCGTTGGACTCTATTACAGCTACGTCATATGATTGCGGAGTAAAACTATAATACACATCATGGACCTATATCAATTTCTTGACTAGATTGAAAATATGGTAAGATGTTGCAGTGTCCTAAACCCTCATTGATAAAAATGGTAGGATAATAGTTAGACGATTTGGCACTTTAGTGGTATGTTGGAGCCATTGACGGGCGAGCTACTGATGCGGAGCCATTGACTTAGGTAATGTTCCAAGAGACTTTTATTAATAGATTTCTTCCTCTTAGTGCCAGATAAACGAAAGCCTGAAGGTTTGAAAATCTGAGATAAGAAAACCTAACTGTGAGCGAGTATAATGCTTAATTTACTTGACTTTCTTGATATGCTGGTCACTTAATTCCTAATGATACTTTAAAGGTAGGAAGATTTGTGCAAGGGCTTCATGACTATTATTTTGATCGTGTCAAAGTTGATCCAAACATGATGTATTAACAAGCTATGAACCAAGCCTTGAGGGTTAAATTGAGGTCCAAGGAGCACCATGAAAGGAAGATGTCCTCTAGTAGTAAGAAAAGAGCCCGAATTGAGGGAACCAGTATTGCACCAAATGGAATACCAACCCCGACTCGTGGGACACCACCTAGTCAGTGGAGAGGAAATGCTATTAGATCACCTCGATCACAAAATCTACCTGCAAGAAGGAATATGGGAGGACACTCAGTTTCAACTGCTTTTATTCCATTTCACGAAAGGAATACATCTCAGAGTCAGGGGAATTTTAATGCTAACACACTACAATGCAAGATTTATAGCATAAGTCATTATGGATCTTATAGGAGAGACCTGACTAGGTGTTTTTGGTGTAGCAACCAAGTTATAGAGTGAAGGAATGTCCTGAGAATGTGAGTGCTTCTAGATGTGGTGCAAATTACCAAGCTAGACCTTAAAACCAACTAGTGGCTTAGTCCACAGCTTTAGTGAGGGCACTAATTGTGTATGGTAAGAATGATGGGAGAAGTAATTGAGGGATAAACCCTAATGAAGCCACAATGAATGTATACAACCTTACTAGGCAAAAGGCCTAAGCATCAAATGTTGTAGTCTTAGGTACCTTGAAAATACACAATTTACAAGCTTGACTTTTGTTTAACCTTAGAGCTACTCATTCTTTCATTATGAAGAAATTTGCTAACTTATTAGATGAATCCAGTGAACTGGTGGAATCATTATTAGTAGCGACGATTCTAGATGGTAACATTTTTCTAGTTGACCATTTGTTGACAAATTGTGCTATGACGATAGGAGATAAGTAGGTGTCTGTGAATCTAATTGTATTAGATATAGTGGATTTTGATGTAATCTCGGGTATGGATTAGCTTTCTTAGTACCGTGCATGCATGAATTGCTATGATAAGACAGTTGCATTTCAGGTGGACAAATATTCTTTTGTAATGTTTCAAAGAGAATAGGTAGCTGAGATACTTGGTTTAATTTCAAGCATGTAAGCTTAGAAGTTGTTGAAAAAGGGGTGCATACTTATCTAGCTATGATACAAGATCTAGATCAAATTGTTTCAAACTTCGAGTAAGGTTCCTATGATATAAGAATTTCTTGATGTGTTTCCTGATGATTTACCTGGACTATCGCCAGATTAGGAAACTAAGTTTACTATTGATCTTTTGCCTAGCATAGAGCCTATTTCTATCCCTCCTAACCATATGGTGCCAATGGAACTAAAAGAATTAAAAACTGAACTCCAAGAGTTAATTGAGAAAGGCTTCCTTTGCCTAAGTATTTCACCATGGGGGAGCACCTATGCTTTTTGTCAAAAAGAAGGATGAAATGTTATGGTTGTGTATTGATTATTGCCAGTTAAATAAGGTGACAATCAAGAACAAATATCCCTTTCCTCGTACCAATGATTTGTTTGATTAGTTGCAAGGAGTGAGATATTTCTCAAAAATAGATTTGTGATCAGGGTATCATTAGTTAAAGATTCATAAAGAAGATTTGTTCAAGATTGCTTTTCGTATGTGCTATAGACATTATGAATTCCTCATAATGCCATTTGGTTTAATGAAAGCCCTAGTTGCTTTGATGACCCTAATAAATCAAATTTTCAAATCGTTGCTAGATATTTTCATGGTTATGTTCATCGATGATATTATGGTATATTTCAAAAGTGAGGGGGAGCATGAACAACACTTACGAATAATGTTGCAGACTTTGTAGGAGCATAAGCTTTATGCAAAATTTTTAAAATGTGAATTCTAGGTAACTAGTGTCAAGTTTCTTGGTCACATAGTGTCACGAGAAGGGATACAAGTTAATCCTTGGAAAGCAAAAGCTATAGAGAATTAGCCTAGGCCTATGACAATCATAGAAATTCAAAGTTTCTTGGGGCTAGCCAGGTATTACTAGAAGTTTGTCAAAGATTTCTCTAAGATTTTTCTGCTATTGACTAAGCTTACTTAAAAATGAGTACGATTTGAATGGACTCTTATTTGTGAAGAAAGCTTCCAAAAGATAAAAAGATGCTTGATGACAACTCTAATATTAGCATTGCCATCTGGATCAGGTGGCTATGTAGTCTATTGCAATGCTTCATAAATTGAATTGGGATGCATGTTAATGTCAAATGGAAGAGTAATTGCATATAAGTCATGACAACTAAAGAAACATGAGCAAAATTACCTTACTCATGATCTAGAAATAGCAGTTGTAATTTTTGTGTTGAAAATATAGAGGCATTACATGTATGGAGAGACATGCAAAATTTACACAGATCACAAAAGCCTAAAATACATCTTTGAGCAAAAAGATCTTAATCTTCAATGGTGGAGATGGATGGAATTGGTAAAAGATTATGAGTATTTGATATTGTATCATCCCATAGAACTTAAAGAGTTGGGAACTAGAAGTTCTAAATTAGACCTTAATTTTAGCCTGCATAAAGGTACATTCAGTGATGATCGACCATGTCAAATAAGCTAAAAAAAAAGAGCCACATATATGATTCTTAGACAAAAAGTCGAAGCAGAGTTGGACTTGAAATTTGCAATCGACAAAATAGAAGTAATTAAAAATGAAGGGTGATAATGGGTTCCTTCGAGTGTTCATGGTGATTTACTATATCAAGCTCATAACTCATCATATATAATGCACCCTGGAGTGTCTAAAATGTATCACAACTTGAAATAGATGTTCTAGTGGGAAGAAGGAAGTGAGATGTGCTTAAATATGTGATCAGATGCCTTACATCTCAACAAGTGAAGGCATAACATCAACATCTAATAGGATTGCATCAATTCATTAAGATTCCATAATGGAAATGGGATAGTATTGTAATGGACTTTCTAGTTGGTTTGTGAAAGTTACCAATGGGTTATGATTTGATTTGGGTCATTATTGATTACTTAACTAAATTGGCCCATTTCTTGCTCATTAAGATTACTTATTTATTTGCTCAATGTGCATAAATTTATCTTGATCAAGTAGTTCCTTTGCATGGTGTGCCATTAATAATTATCTTTAATAATTATCTTGAATTATGGTACTCAATTTACTTCTCATTTTTAGCGATTATTCCAACAAGTACAATTTAGTACTATTTTTCATCTATAGACTAATGGCCAATCAAAATGAACAATCTAGATTCTAGAAGATATGCTTTGGGCATGAGTAATGGAGTTTGAGGGAGGTTAGGAAAAATATTTTCCATTTATCAAATTTTTCTACAATAACAGTTACCAAGCTAGTATACAAATGACACCTTTTAAGGAGTTGTATGTGAGGAGATATAGGTCTCCAATAGGTTAGTTTGAGCTCGAAGAGGCAAAGTTGTTAGGGCTAAATCTTGTAGTAGGCACTACAGAAAAGGTGCAATCAATCCCCAATCAAATGAAGGTGGCTAAAGACTGACAAAAATTGTACTTGAATAAAAGAAGAAGGGAGTTAGAGTGTGAGGTTGATGATCGAGTGTTTCTCAAAGTGTTCCCTATGAAAGGGGTCATGCAATTTGGTAAAAAGGTAAAAATTGGCGCCAAGATATATTGGGCCATTTCAAATTATTAAATGTGTGGGAGCCAAAGCATATCAACTAGAATTGCCATCTGAAATGCAAGGAATACACTTGGTATTCCATATTTCCATGCTAAGGAAATATGTTCTGGATGAATCTCATATCATTAAGGAAGAATTGGTTCAATTAAACACCCAATTGACCTACGAAGAGCAACTGACAACCATTCTCGATCAACAAGTTTAAAAGCTAAGATCCATGGAAGTTCCGATGGTTAAAGTGATGTAGGGACAACATGGTGAACAAGAGGCCATATAGGAATTAGAAGCTGATATATGAGAAAAATGTCGTTGATTATTTGATAAGAGATGGATGCAATAACTACTTAGTATAAAGTTTACTTACAAATATTAGTTTGTTTTAGCTAATTTATCGTTGTTGTTTAGAATTTGAGGATGAATTCTTTTAAGGGGTATGCCTTTTTTAAAAATAAATTTTGATAATAAAATGGCTTTCTGGGAATTTTTGAAAAGTTTGAAATTATAAATTTTAGGCTATGAGGAGTCCGGATATAATAGAAATAGATTAGAAGAATTTTGAAAATATTCATGCACTCAAAGTTTTTGTTATGGGTGCTCCAGGAATAAAATTCATGTTTTTAGTATTTAAATTTCCAGAAAATTTTAGAAAGATCAAAACTAGGGCTATGGGAGCTCAACAAGTGTAAAATTATAGTCATTATCAAGGTAATTAATTTAACTAATTTATGATAAAATTTCATGGCCGATGACGATTAGTGAGTAAGCTAAATTTGGACTTAAAGCCGAGAACAAAATTGAGAAAAATTTGCTAAGGGAAATGTCAAAGGTGGAAGCTGACCTTATTTTCCCATTCTACCCTTAAGGGGTTGGCTTCTTTAATTTCCCCAGTCATTTTTCGATTGCCTTCATGTAACCCATATTTGCTTTCAAAAACTTGGAGCTTCTTTTTCTATATCTCTCTTTCTCTCTCTCTTCGAGTAAACATTCTACTCTTCATGTTAATATCTTAGATTTTTACTGCTGATTCCTCTCTTCTTCCTATTCAATTTGATACTAAAATCATGTTGATCCCTTAAGAAAAATTTGAGTTATAGATTTTTAAATCCAATAGTTACTATTCATGTCACCATTCAACCCATGAATCCATGTGATTTTTTTTGTGTTTTTAGAGCTTAGTTATGTTTAGCTTGTTTCTATGTAATGGAACCATAATCTAATAGTATATAATTAGTTGATGAGAGAAATCCATGAAAAAAAAATCTAAGAGGCTAATATGCTCTTTTTTCTTATTCTTGAAGAGTGTTGAAAATCTTCATAAGATCTGTCTTGATTGCTTGTTGTAGCTATTAAGGTGAGTAATTCTTACATTGCTTATGAATTATGGTGTGATTATATGATGTGGTTTACTAAATGTTAGTATATGTTGAAGGAAATGGTTATTTGGGATGGTTTGAAAATGTTTGAGTATGAATGGGCTTATTGTTATAATGGTTAGTTTCCTAATGGAAAAGTTGAGTTTTGTGCTTGTTTAGGTTCTCAAAATGTGTTGCGTTGAATACTAGTGACTTGGTGTAAGTTTGTATGTGTTTTCCTTTATTTTTTTGCCAATTTTCATTTTCCAGAAATCACAATTTGAATAACTATTTTTTCCTTGAACTTGCAATCATGCTCGTAACTACTGAGTAATATATTGACTTCACACTTTGAGATTTGAATTAGAATTTTAGTTATTTTTCTTATGATTTGAATTGACCTTTCAAAATCCTGCTTCCTCAATTCTAATCATGATCCTAGTCACGTATGAATTTGGACTTCCTAAAAGTTTGTAGATTTTAGCAAGTAGACTCGTATTTTGAACCAGTTTTTTTTTCTGATTTGAATTGAACCTTTCTTACATGAGCCTTATAATTCTAATTGTGATTCTGCTTGAATTTTAAGCTCAATTTTGCTCATGATTCTGATCACTCCTCCAGAATTTTTTATTCTTTTAAGTTGAGCTCACTTTTCTCTCTCTTAGACATCTTTCATTTCTTTGGTCTAATCTTATGTGCATTCTAGTTAGTTAAAGTAAGCATTTAAGAATCTAACATGAGTGACTTACAAACCAATATCAATAGATTTGATAATTGTCTGTACATTGATATCATGTTAATGTGGCAAAAAATGTATGGTTGTGAATATAATGGAATGTAATCCTTATGATTGAGATTAAGATTGGATGTGAATGTGTGGCATAATTATTATGAATGATGATGTTGTCTACAGTTGAGAATTTCCTAATGAGACATAGGATGACATGTGATATGTGTCATATGCTATACGAGATATGGTATATCTTATGTGATAATGATGAAATGTGAATGATATGATGAGATAGGGAGAATGAACTAGATCCCAGATTTGCACATTTTGAAATGTTGTGAGGGATAAGGCAGAATTGGAGTAACAAGGAGATTTATGATTATAGTTATTCATATGTTACATGCATGAGTTGTTATTATGAGAAAACTAAAATGCAATTTATTGTAGTTAACCATATGATGATAATAATGAAGGCTTGAGGCCATGAGAACCTATAATTTGTTATAATGTGTTATGGATAATGTGACATGACGTCATGCAGAGATGAGTCTCTAAAACTTAATGATTTGTTATGAAATAGGGAATAAAAATTGATCATATGGCTATGATATATATACATACATATGTTGTTAAATACTGGAAAATTTATAAGTTTGGTACGAATTATCTCACTGAGCCTAAACTCATTTCTCTTTGGATTATTTTTTTAGATTTTCCAGACATTGACATTAATCTTTTCCCAAAGAAGTAAGAATGAATAGTGATTCTATGGAGATTACATTTGACACTTTTTCCATCACTGTTATGTCTTTACTAGGAGCCTACAAAATTAAGATCCACCATATTGTCATTCTAAATTTAGTGGGTTGCGAAGTACTACATGAGGTGGAGATTATACCTACGGAACCACCAAATGTCCTTCTCATGATGGCCTTAGGATGGTCTTCCCTCAAACAATCTATTTTGCTAGTTTTTTTTTTTTGAGAACTATTAAATAGAAGGGTCACAGGGCTTAGTTATATGAAACTATACTTTTGAATTGGTGATAAGATATAAGTTAATCTAAGTTTTTGATTGCCCTAGCTTGGAAAGGACACAGGGTGATATGGAAGTGACTCCTAGATTAGGTGGATGTTAGATAGTCTTTTGACAAACTTGTAGTAAACTTGTGAATAATGTTTTAAACTGGCATATGCTTGTTGGGCAATGCCTGTGTAAATTATAGAATGTGTTTAGATTCAATGTGTCTCTCTTTCCTTTCTAAAGTTCATAACTTCTCAAATAACCAATGGAATTCAAATGAATGTGATTTGCAATTTTAAGACAAGTATGAATGGAAACAGATGACTGAATGCTGATGATTATTAATAAAAGATTGATATTCATGTCGATCATTGCCAGGAAATTTAGGTTATGACATAATGTCTCTATTACTCCACCACACATGACCGATGTTCATGCCATGTACTGCATACAACCCGCATGTATGAACCCTATGACTTGCTAAACCTAACTAGACAATTGCTTTCTTGCCAGGAGGAGAACCTCTTATTCTTGGTGGTTGTAATGGCTATTCTTTTACCCATCCATTGCAAGCCACTAACTCATATTGACCAGTATGACCAAATCTGTAAGAACATTTGAAGGTGTTCCAGGCCTTAATGTTATTATTGGTCATCTCGGACACCATTATGTGCCATGCATTTTTCAACCACACTTAAGAAAGTTGATTTGTACTGGTTCATAACTCTATCAAGGCAATTGATTGACAGCTTCCTCTAACTCACTGAGGTATTTTCCACTCACTTCATAAACAATAAAACACCTACAAGAACATCGATAGCTTTAGTTAATTTAGCAGCGATGTCGTGAAACCCTCAAGGAGTATCTTGCTTGCTTCAATAATGGTGTTATAGTGCACCAAATCAATTTAGGCTTTTGCTTTGGTCACTTCTCCCTCTCGGAGGCCAAGTGACCCACTATTTCTCTCTTCTAACTTTTAGCTTGACTTGAAAAGTACATAAATGTGGAAGAGGTTAAACTTGCTTGATGATAGATTGAATGCACACAAGTTGATGGTCCCTTTTCTTTGGACAGAGTTCCCAAGTAAGAGAGGGCACTCATCGTGGTTAGTTTAATAATTACGAGCCACTGAATATGCTAATGAGTTGCATTGTGTAGGACATCAGAGTTATCAAACTGATGAAGTTTCCCCAGTAAAGATGGTAAAAGTTCCTTTAACTAACAAGTCAAAATTTTTGCAAATTCCACCAAGATTACAGGCATTAGATAGATAAGTATGTTACCATGAAAGATGAAATAGAGGCACTTATAGGGAGAGGGCACCTTTCAAAGTACAAAAAGTTCCACATAAGTGAAGAAGAAAAAGAAGAAAGAGAGCGGGATCGCTCTTGTGGCTCAGTCAATTAGAAAACAAATAGGTTGAGATGACCTCCCTTGTCTTAGGGATGGTCGAAACTATTACTGAAGGTTTTATCAGGGGATGCCAAGAATGCTAAAAAGATGCACTTAAAGATGATGATGGCAATAGAAGGGAAGAAAATGAGATAGTAGTATGAGCCATTCTACTTTATAGAGTAGGATTTTAGGCATATTGACTGGGATCACGATGATCTGATGGTTATTTTAGCACTATTGTGTAATTTCATCATGAAAAGGATGCTTATCAACTAGGGAAGTGCTATTGATATTTTGTATTTACATGCTACTGATGCCTTAAATATCCCTAAAAGCATGTACAAACCTTACATAGGTGTATTAATTGGCTTCATAAGAGGATATGTTTAGGTGAAGGGGATAGTGACTTTGAGGCTAACTTTGGGAACTTGGCCACTGATGAAAAGTTTGGACATCATCTTCCTTGTTATCCCTAATAACGCCTATAACATTTTTCTAGGAAGGCTATATCTAAATCAGGCCAAGGCCATTGTCACTACCCCTTATTTATTGATGAAGTTTACAACAGTTAAAGGAATTAAGAAAGTGTGGGTTAATCAATAAGTCACCCAAAGATGTTACATGGTGAGCTTGGCTAAGAGCCAAGAAAACACTAGCGAAATGAAACCAATAATCATTAATGAAAAGAAGAATAAATGTTAGGTGGTAGACTCAATGCTACTTGACATTCTACAGGATAATCCTTGTCAGCTAGAGTCGGGTTTGAATTTTTGGAAAAGAAGCTAGGAAAGTAGTAGAAATTGGGGCTAATATAGAGGAAGTAGATTGAGACTGATTAGTGAAACTTCTAAAAGATTATATTGAAGTGTTTGCTTGGACACTTGTTGACATGTTAGGGATCGACCCAAGAGTAGCCTACTATAAATTGTCAATTGATCTAAGTAGAAAGCTCGTGCAACAAAAAAAAAGAAACCACAATCCTAAACGATAGAAGGTAATGAAGGAAGAAGTGGAGAAATTGCTAAACACAAGATTTATCAGGGAAGTCTTACACACCACATGGTTAGCAAATGTGGTCTTGGTAAAAAAAGCCACAAGGGGATGGAGGATGTGTGTGGACTTCAATTATCTCAAAAGGCATGCCTTAAAGATTTGTATCCACTCCTAATATTTGATTAGCTGGTGGATAGTGTAGTGGGGTTTGAAATATTCAGTTTTGGGGGCACATTCATAGGCTACAACTAGTTTAGAATGCATCTCGAAGATGAAGAAAATAAACATTCATAACTAATTAGGGGATCTTTTGCTATGGGATAATGTTGTTTGGATTAAAAAATGCAGTAGTAATATACCAAGGGATGATGAACAATGTGTTTATAGAACATAGAGGTAGAAATATGAAAGTTTATGTTGATAATATGATAATCAAGTTGAAGAGTTTGGAGCAGCATTGGCTGGATTTGGAAGAGACATTTGAGATCTTTAGAAAATTTCAGATGAGATTTAATTAAAAAAAGTACATGTTCGATGTGAGGGCAGGAAAGTTCCTTGGTTTCATGCTAACTGAGCGATGTATAGAGGCCATCCCATCCAAATGCCAAGCTATGATTGACATGAGGAGCTCGTCGATTATAAAGGAGGTGCAAATGCTTAATGGGAAGGTTACGGTAATCATACATTGCATGTCCAGATTAATTGATAAAAATGCGCATTTCTTTAAGTATTTAAAAATGTTAGAAATTTTGAATGGACTAAGGACTCTGAAAAAGCATTCCAAGAGCGAAAAAAGTACCTAGTTGTACCACTCATACTTGTTTGATCAAAGCCAAGAGAAACACTATACATATACCTGACAACAACTGAAGAAGCAGTAAACTCAGTGCTCTTTTGGGAAGTTGAAAGAGAGTAGAAAGTAGTGTACTTCACCAACCACATACTGAACAAAGCCAAAACCAGGTACTAAAAAAATAGAGAAGCCAACCTTCACCTTTCTATCGGCATCTAGGTAGTTAAAACCTTACTTTCAAAGTCACCAAATTGTCATTTAGATTGATGCTTCGATCTGAAAAATTCTCCAAAAACCCAATCTAGCTGGTTAGATAATAACGTGGACAGATGAGTTATTAGAGTATGGACTCATTTATGAAGAAAAGGAGGTGGTAAATGCCCAAAAACTGACAAACTTTATTGTTAAGTTAGCAAAAATAGAAGAGGTTGAGTTAGAAAGCCAAACATGGATGTTATATGTAGATGGTTCGTCGAACAGAAAAGGCAGCGGGGCAGGGGTGATTTTGGAAGGACTTGTAGACTTAGTCTTAGAATACTCACTGAAATTTGACTTTAAAGCAACAAACAATCAAACATAATATGAAGCACTAATAGTTGGGTTAAAGTTAGCAAGAGAAGTGGGAGTACAATCACTGAAAGTCAAAAGTGATTCTCAACTGGTAATTACCCAAGTCAGGGGAGAGTATGAAGTAAAGAAGCCAACACTAGCAAGATATATTGGCCTAGCAAAGAACTTATTTAAAGGATTGAATTTTGACCTTGAAAGAATTCCCAAGGAAGAAAATGATCGTGCAGACACATTAGCTAAGTTGGTTAGTGCCAAGTAACAATAAACAACAAAATTGTGATACAAGAAACATTGCAATCCCCTTACTTGGATGCAGTAATGTGTATAAAGTAGGAAGAATCATAGGTAACCCCAATCATGCTATTTCTAAAAGAAAGACGGTTGCCAGAAGATAAGAAAGAAGCCAAAAAGATGGAGTGAAGAGCAGTACATTTTTTCATGAAAAGGGGACAATTGTATAAGAAAGATTTTTCCCTCCCATCACTAAGATGCCTCCAACCAAGCAAAGTGAATTATGTCCTGAGAGAAATTCATGAAGGCATTTGTGGAAGCCATATGGAAGGTGCAAGAATCATATTAAAGGTCATTCGATATAACATCCTAAATTTTCTAAAATGAATTTTAATAACAAAATGACTTTTTTAAAAAAAAAATCATAAAAGAGTAACTTTGAAAATTTTGAGAATTTAAAACTATACATTTTGAGATATGAAGTGTTTAGACATAGTGGAAAAAGATTTTATGAATAATAGGAATCTTCCAAAGTGGAAGTTCTCAATTTGGATGCCTATGGAGAAAAAATTATGTTTCTAAAATTTAATATTTAGAAAAACTTCAAAAAGATCAAAGCTAGGGCTACGAGTGCCTAGTGAATGTAAATTTATAATTGTTATAAAGGTAATTAATTTAACTAATTTGTGTTAAAATTTCACGACCATTGGTGATTGGTGAGTGTGTCAACTTTGGACAAAAAAAAATTACAAAAATTGTTAAGGAAGAAGTCAAAGGGAGTTAACCAATTTCCTTTTTCCATTTTTGCCCCTTAAGAGGCAGTTGCCTTCTCTTTTTAAGCCCATTCCTAGTTGCTTCATGCAACCTTTCATCTTCTTTTCTAAGTTCGCACACTCTCTTTCTACAAGCTCTTGTTTTCTCTTATGGTAATCATTTATCCTTCCATATAAATTTTTTATATATTTATAATTGATTCCTCTTTTTTTTCTTTTCAATTTGACATTAAAATCTTATTGATTCATG
The DNA here is from genome assembly GCA_026873985.1 of Saraca asoca. Taxonomy (NCBI): domain Eukaryota; kingdom Viridiplantae; phylum Streptophyta; class Magnoliopsida; order Fabales; family Fabaceae; genus Saraca; species Saraca asoca. Next base: position 4,105 of record JANHAO010012409.1, on the reverse strand, counting down.
GGATAAAAATTGAGTTATGAATTCCTGAGAACTATTGTCATTATTTAACCTATGAATCAATCTGATTTTTATGGTGTTTTAGGACCTAAATCTATTAGATAGAGCTTGTTTTTGTTAAATGCAATTATAGTTTGATCATATATGACTAGTTGAAGAGAAAAAAAATCCTTAGAAAATCTAAAAGCCAATAAGCTTTTCTTTTGTCTTCTTGAAGAATATTAAAGATCTTTGTGAAATCTATTTAATATATTAGTTTTAGTTGCTAAGGTGAATAATCCTTACCTTTCTTGTGAATTATGATGTGTTCTTGCTTGTGATTTATTGATTAGTTGATGCAAATGGATAAGATGAGTTTTTGGTGATTGTATAGCTAAATTTGAGATTGAATGGATCTGTTAAGGTGTTGTTTGGTTTACTATGAAATAGCTAAGTAATAAGTTTATTTATACTTTCAAAACATGTTGAAATAATGATTTTTAGTAGAAGGTTGATACAAAGTTACTTCCCCTATTTTTCTATTGTTTTCACTCAAAATCTACTTGTACAAGTCAAATCACAACTTTTTGAGCTAAACTCGCGATCATGCTCATGAAAATAGCACTTTTGTTCTTATGATTTGACTCAAATTTTGAACTAAATTTGTATGATTTGAATTAATATTTTCTACTTTTGTTGTCAATTTTGATCGTAATTTGAATTATGTTTAAATTTGGACTTCCTAAAAGTTTTCAAAATTTGGCAAGCAGACTTGTATTTTTAACTAAATTTCCTTAACTTGACTTGAATTTCTTCAGCAATTCTGATCATGATTCTACTTGAATTTCAAATCTAATTTTGCTTGTGATTCTAATTACACTTCCAATATATTTCCATTCTTTTCAATTCAAACTTCTTTCTTTTTTAAAAACTAATCTTATTCATTGGGTCGAAACTTACATGAAATACAATTAAGTTGAATAAAACATATGTTGAATAAAACATATGAGAAGTTTTAAATGAAAATTTTCCAAGTTAATTTTAATACTAATTAACCTAGTAATTATTTAAACATAAATATTATGGAAACAATATGGATAGTTATAAAGATAGTGTGACAGAGATTATCTGTTTGAGATAGTAATGAAGTGATGGTTTATACATGGATAATAGGCAAATGATTATGATACTTGTTATAATAATGGGGCCTACATAATTATGAATGAGCTTTAAGTTTGAATATTCTTTAAGAGCTAGCATGTGTTATATGATCACTATGATAAGTCATATACAATTATAACAATATGAGATACATGAGGATGATGATACATGAATGAATGATATCATGATAATGTGAAAAGAAACATGTGATTTTCATGTTGATAGAAAATGAAACATGTGGTATGACAATGATGAGAAATGATACTACTAAGATACTTGAAAATTCTCTATGAAACATGGGATGACAAGTGACAAATGACTATGGTTATGGAAATGCAATTATTATGAATTGTATTATGGTATAAAGTTTGATAATGTGCTTGAGATATTAAAAAGTATGTGATGATATGATGATATAATCTGAAATTATAAATACTGTAAGTGATTATATGATGAAAAGCTCATGCATGGCAAAGAATGTTATGAATGATGATGAAACATGTTAATATGAAATCAATGAGATATCCATTATGAGAATGGAATGATTAAATAGCTGAAAGTTCTTTAAGGCTTGATATGAGAATGATGAAATATGGTAAGAAATAATGAACTGGATCCTGGATCTATGCATTCTAAATGGCGAAAGGACATAAGGCAGGTGTTGGAGAGAAAAAGCTAGGTTTATGTGGGTTATGGCTGGACAAGAGTAACAGGGAGCTTTAGATTGCTATTCTTTATTATGTTGTTTATTAAAATTATTATTTTGAATACATTGAAATGTAATAAAATATAACTTTATTATGTACATGGTTATTGATGGCTTAAAGTTATGTGAACAGTATAATTTATAACTGTTATTCTAAGAAATTCTAAAAGAAGATTTTGATATGATAAGACAATGTGATATAACCTCATGTGAAGGCCGAGTTTTGTGAAATGCTAGAAAATAATATAGTACTATGACTTAAACATATAATGATTGAAGAGAATGGTTTAAGGCCATGAGAAAATCATGGTTCTTTGTAATGTGACAATTAAAATATATTATGACATTACTTAGAGGTTGATTCCCCCAAGTCTTTATGATGTGTAGGATAATTCTGGTATAAGTTATGCTTTCTGAAGATATGATGTATATATGTTTGGTTAAATGTTGATAAATTTATAAGTTAGGTATAGGTTTATCTCACTGAGTCCCAGACTCACTTTTTTGTGAATTATTTTTCAAATTCTCAAGAATTGCTATTAACCTAGCTTTGAAAAGTAAGGATGGGCAATAACTTCATGTAAGTCACTACTGATGTAAATACCACCACAATAAAACGTCCTTTAGTAGTATATATTTATTAAGAACTTGTTGAATAGAAGTTTAATCAGGTATGAATGCCTTAGTATATTATAAAAACATGTTATATATCAATGATTCTCTCTTCATCTATAAGTTTGCCCTATTAATCATTTGAGTTTAAGTATTTAAGAGTGGGAAACATTGAAACAAGTATGAGTAGAAATGAATAATAGAGATAGGTTAAAGGCTAGTGATTATCAATCAAGGATAAAAATTCACGTTATCATGACTAGGAGTTTGGGTTGTGACATTTGGTTAAGGTATTTTTGGCCCAAAATTAAAAAAAAAAAAGCCTTAGAACTTGTACGAAGATGCGAAAAGTGCCAAAAACTTACAAAGGTTCAAAGGCAGCCTGTAGTAGAGTAGATATCCATCTTCCCTCCTTGGCCATTTGACCAATGGGGCATAGACTTGCTAGGACCATTCCCAATCACTTCCCATAAGTTAAAGTATATAGTGGTGGCGATCGATTATTTCACTAAATGGATAAAGGTGGAGCCCCATGCAACTATAATCTCAAATAACGTACAAAAGTTCATTTAGAAAAACATCATTTGTAGGTAAATTTTCCTGGAAGTATAAACTCTAGCATAGGGAAATTGCTAACAACTACTTTCAAGTATAGCCTCTTCGCAACGATCATCTTGGACAATGGAAAGTAATTCGCTAGTGATGACTTTCAAGATTTTTGTCAAAGGTATATTCACAATTGTGCATCTATTATGAAAGCATGAATCTTATATATCTCTAAATGAAGGTTGGGGATTAAGCAAAAATTTGCATTTGTTGAGCACCCTTAATAAAATGGACAAGCTGAGCTGGCAAATAGGATCATCTTAGATAGGCTAAGAAAAAAGTTAGATGAAGTAAAAGAAAAATAGGGTGAGGAGCTACTGGGCATTTTGTGGTCATAGAGGACCACCATTCACTTTGCCATTGGCAAAATGTCACACCCCAATCCTGGGCACGTGACCGGCGTAGAAGGTCACCATCAGGAAATCCCCTTCCATTAGGAAACCCTCTACAAGCTTTACCATGTAAGTAACATATTGACTCACTATTTCATCAATCCATGATGAAATATTTATATATTAAATTTTAACAAAATTTTAACATAATTTCCTCTATTTATAGGACACGTGGCCACATAGCCTACATAGAAAACATTAAGGGCTATAAGCCCATGAAACCTGATCCACATCAAACAGACACACAGTGGCCCAAACTAACAACATAACCTACTAGGCATCCAAAACATATACGCATATACATTCCTATCCAACTGCCAACATTACACCATTCATATACCTTTATTCTCCGCAGGATGTCATCTACTTGATCAATGAGCAGACCTAGAACTAAAAGGACGTGGAACAACTGGAGTAATATCTTCGAAATTTGAAAAATATGGAAAGAGAGGAGTGAGTTTCATAGAAACCCAGTGAGTAAACAATCCCATGGCCATCCAAAATTCCATTTCAAAAACATAATCAAAAGTATATGTATATATAAATATGAATCGCCGGAAAGATGTGCTTACCCATTCTGCAACCATAATCTTTGTATATGTTTGAAAACTACAATTTGCTATGAAAACCAAATAATTGAAAATATGATATT
>JANHAO010012408.1:0-16413 GCA_026873985.1 Saraca asoca | reverse complement strand
TCAAGATCTCAATAACCATATTAATATCTAAATCAAATGGATCCATTCAACTCAGATATCACAATAAAAATAAAGAGGAAAGGAAAAGAAAAGGGCTAGCAATTTGAATGCAGAAATAAATACCAGGATCTCAGCATTAATCTTCCAAGTTGTAGTCCCTTGGACTGGTTACAGCTTAGCCTTCCACGGAGGCACGAAAATGCAGAGAAAAAGAAAAGGAAAAACATCCTAAACTATTCTATAAACTACTACAAAAATTGAAGCAAAAAGACCTAAACTAAAAAGAGTTTCTGCCCGGGAAAAATGAGAGCTAGTTTGCTATTAGGTGAGTAAGCAGGTGTAGTTGGTTGCTTCTGCCACTACTATTGTGTGTTGCCCATTTTGCAGGCTACTTTTTCTTTTTTTTTTGGTTAACTTATGGGTCTCCAGCTGGCTGAGTATTTGCTGGATCAAAGGATGTGCAATTGGGCTCAAGATCTATGTCAATTGGGGCCTTAAAACTTCAATTCTACAGAACCCATTTTTGTAGCAACTCTACCTCTCTATTGCAACCTATTTTTCACACCTAATTTGATGTTCTCAACACTAGAAGTCTTCATGAGAAATGTAGCATTATTTGTTAGCTTCCATTTGGGCTTAGTTTGACCTCAATTGGACTTGTATAACTCAAGATATGGCCTGATAAGTGCACAGAGGTTAGTTGTCTAAGATAGAATTCTGGCTTCAACTTTAATTTCAAATTTAGATAACCAATTGCGTAATTTAGCTTGGACTTCAGCTAAGTTGTAAAGCCATCTCTTAGCTTTCTTGCAAGATAAGAATTACATCAATTGGACAAGTGTAGTTCAAGATATGGCTAGATTATAGAAATTGCTCAAAATGGCTGAAAACTGCAGAATTTCATATAATGCATCCAATTGACATTACACCATAAATACATGCTAACACTGCTGAAGCAAGTCAATTTTGAGTCTTAAAATGCTAAGTGAGAGGACAAATAAATGGTTGAAATATTTTGTTATCATCCCCCAAAAAGAATTAAATCATCAATAAATATTAAGTGTAAAATATACAGGCTACTTTTTCCAACTATTAAAGGAGTCTAATTTTTATTATTTATAGCATCACATATGATATGAGGTCATTTATCCATGCAAAGCACAAAAATAAAGAGGGAGACTGGATCTCCTTGTCTAAAGCCTCTAGTTGGATGGAACTCTCCTATTTTACTACCATTCCATAAAATATTGAAAGTAATAGAGGTGACACATTTCATAATAAGCTCAATTGAAAAAAGTCTTATCGGATTTGAAAGAAAACTTCTCTAATGAACTCCTAATTCAAACAGTCATATGTCTTCTCTGATCCACTTTAATTGCAAAAAAAAACCTCATTTAGCTTTGTTTTTCTCATAAAATGAATCATCTCTTAAGCTATCACAATATTATCTTGAATGCATCTCCCAGAAACAAAGCTAGCATGTAATAAGAAAATCAGATGAAGCAAATATAATTTGAACCTATTAACAATAATGTTAGTAGCACATTTATACATGATGTCACAAAAAGAAATAGGATGGAATTGATTAACAAGTTCTAGGTTGTCAATCTTAAAGACAAGGCATATGAGGGTTTTATTAATATCATAAAGATCTCTTCCTTTGAAAATATCTTTGACAAATCAACACACACTATCTTTAACAATATGACAGTTTCTTTGGTGGAGGATTGTTAGATACCCATCATCTCTAGGAGTTTTAGTATCTCCAAACAAAAACATAGCCTTTCTCACCTCTTTATTAGAAACTACCTAACCCAAATTCATATTTTGGTCATTATTCAAGGTAGGATAGTTCATAGAAGTACTTACTAATTGTTGATTCTACAGAACATCATTAAAGAGACCTTTACAAAAATTGGTAATGAAATTCATAAGCTCTCGTCTGTTTTGCACCCATCTACCATTTTGGTCACTTAACATGTTTATTTTAGTTCTACATCTTCGAGAAATGGTTTTAGCATGATAATACTTTGTATTTTTATCACCTTGCACCATCCATAAAATTTCCTTCTCTTTGAGAGTTTTAGATAACTCCCTTTGGAGATTATCTTTCAAGTAAACCATAAAAGGATTAAATTTATTTTCTTGGGCACATTGAATTCTAGCAATTCTAGCTAGAAGCTTTTTCTTTCTCCTCTTAATATGGCAAAGACATTTTTATTCCAATCTTTCACCATTAGAGTAATTGCTTTCATGGCTGCAAATAAATCTTGATTGTTGTTTCATAATGATAATAAAAATTCTAAAAATTTTCAAGAGTCAACTACATAACTTCAAATCTCCTTATCTATATTTGAAAACACTATCAATAAAATTTTGACAAAGGCTTCACCAAATTTGAGTCTCTAATTAATATTACAAAACACATGATCAAGTTTTTTGAGCTATTAAGGATAGCCTAGATTTTTAAGGCCCTTCCACATAAATCTACTGTTAGGAAAATAGGTCTAATCATATCATATATGCCAATCATATGCATCAAGTATGCAATATAGAAAATTAAAATTTTTCAAAATCTAAATTATGTTGTTTCCAATTAATTCAGAAAATAAGGTATAATTCAAAAAAACCTTAAGGTAGTAATTTGGATTATACCTTCTCAAGATTTGTTCTTAAAATCCTTAGTCTTCAAATATGAATTTGATCTCCAAGTATTTACACAAACAAGCCACATTATTAGCTCCTTCAGATTGTATTCAAACAATTTCTTCAAATTTGATCTTTAACACCAATGGTGATCTACATGAACCAATTTAATTCAAAGATTTTACCAAGTTTCGATTACCGGTAAAGTAAGAAAGTCAGCCCCCTCAACTTAAGAGATGCTACCTCTCTAATAAATCACAATTCACTAGGGTAGGGTTAACTGTTTGAATGCAAAGAAAAAATAGGTGAGATCACAGAGAGTTAGTGTACAATAGATATGTTAGAGTTGAACACTCTTCTTTTAGTTTGACTTCTTTTCTCTTTAAATAAGAAAGTTTAGGACACAAATAAGGGTGAAAAAGCTATGTGAGTGGTGCACAAGCTAGAGCTACCCCTGACTTGTGCAGTCCACCCATAATGAATGGGTTGCATGACTAATACAGCCCTTTAGGCCTAAGGAGTTTACATTCTTTAACCTAATGCTCCCTCTTTTATGCTCAACAAATCCAAACACTTTCTTATGAATCCATACTCATAAACTCTCTTTTGTAATCATTCTCAAATTGTCTTAATTAGCTTAAAAACAATTTTTAAGTGATGTACCATTCCTTTACTCTGGATCTCCTCCAGTATTAATATAAATATTCTCCAACATTTAAATATTAACAATAAAAATTTACTACTATTTAATAATTTTAATGTCTATTAGAATTATTAAATCTTTAATTAGTTAACACTTTTAAGCACAATAGAATACTTAATTAATCATTTCAAATTTTCAAGATGTTCATCCAATTCAACTCTTGAATTCATAATATTTTGTATTCTAGCATTTCCTTTGATTTTGGATTAAAGAGATTCTATTGTGTGTGACCCATTAGGTTTACATGCATGTTAGTAATGAATTCATTTATAAGCTTCTATAAGCTCAATTGAATTAAAACTCCTTTTAATTCAAACATAATTTCTCCAAATCGCTCAAACAAATTCATAGATCAAGATTGGCTTCTAGCAAAGCATCATGACCACCCAAATGCCATGAATAGATTTGTGGAAACCAAAACCTCTGATGACAAAGTTTGAGTATGTAATTCAATCTTTTCATCTCTTGATATTCAAATTGAACTTAGATTATGATTCAAGTGTTAGCCATATAAACGTCATATCTATGATGTATGTTTGACCATGTGCTATCTTATAATCGTTTATATATAAAATTCCTTCTATGTAACAATCAATACAAAGACCTATAGTTTTGATCATAGCACAAGTGTCAAAATATCTTTAAAATATATTTCCTATGTTATCAAGGAGGATGAATTTCATTTTGATCAATCACTACCTTCATATACTCCGTGGTGTACCCAAAATTATCCATATATACTCTTTAAGAGTGTAAGCCTAAAATAAAATTAAAGTACACAACCTCATACATAAGATTTTGTTGGCAATTGGCATATGTAGGCAACACTCTTTTTATGTGATTTAATGATTGTTGATGTAGAACTTTCATACAATTTTTATTTATATTTAGGTGACAAATAATTTAGAAAAAATTAAGATATTTTATGAAATTATTTTATTTTTAAAAGAAAATAATAGATCACTTATCTCTCATTTTATAAATTACTAATAGATCAGTGCTTATATAGTTTAATTCCTAACAAAATCTAATAAGAAAAAACATAAATATCTAATTAAAAATGAAAAAAAAATATAAAGATCAAATTCACGATTTTTAAATATAAAGATTTAATTAAAAAGAACGAAACTAAAAAGAATAGTAGAGTAATTTAATTTTTATGTTACGGAAAAGGTGGGGAAGTAATGTCTAACACCCTTGTTTTCTTCTCTCGTCCTTTTCATTTTACTTATTTTTTCCAATTTAGAATTTAGGTCTCAGATCATCTAAAATCATCGCAGAGTTATCAGTTGTCTCATTGATTATGCTCCATCAGTTTTTTTTTTTTCGGCCGCAAATCATGTTAGGTGGCTTTTGATGATTGCCTGTGGTTAATAATAATGGCATCTGTTGGACGAAAAACAAGAGATATGAGTCCAACGTACCTAAAACTATAATTGATTGGAGAAAACTATGTATGCATTATTGTGCACAAAAACAATTAGCAATCGGATCCATTTGGTTACTTGTTAAGGACATATACATGCAAAGAAGGCAAATATACCAAACAGAGAAGTATATGGAAAGTAAGAAAAATGCAAACCCAGTTATAGCAAACTTGTGAATGCTACTTTATCTCTCTACTTACTTGCCAAGAGCAACAGCAGAGATAGACAAACCTGGTATGTGCATTTATTTTGCATCTTTTATTCAATAATCTTGTTTTGTTAACTTTTATGCTAGCTAGGCACAGCATTTCACACCTGACTAGCCTAAATGAATTTCCATGACACATACCCACAACTATCGGTTAACTATCATTTCAGGTCGTGTAGACGTCCACTTCCAACCAGACAGAATAGAACTTCGATATTAACTATACCCTGAAAGTGACTGCTTCATGTACAGCCTCTTGACATCTTACTAAGTCCTATAAGCCGAACAGTTGATTATTGATTTTGTTTTATTGTAACTGTTTAAAATTTTGTTTTTGCGTACACTCCTTAAAAATTTATTATTAAACTATAAGCAATAAAATCCTCCACATAATTTAAGAACATCAACTTCATGGTAGAGAACCTAGGTTTATGTAATTATCTGAAAAATAATCACAAACACTCCAAGAACTGAAAATTATGAAAAATATCTACAGTAGCTAGGAGCCTAGTAGGCTTCATTGAATACTACATCACAATAATATTAACCAAGAGACCACTTTTTGAAGCATGCGTTCTTTGATGTCTACATAATACAATATTATAGCATTATAATAACATTTTCATTTCATAAGCATGAAATAACCCGTTTTCAGTTATTTCCTTCAGGAGTCGATCACAAGACGAAGTCTTCACACAGGAATTATTATCTCTGTACTCCAATTCATAGCCTCTAAAAGTCGAAACCACAATGCCATCTACAAAGATAGCTTCTTGTGACAGATTATCTCAACCATCTACAACTCATAACCTGGGAACCTGGAGTTATTAGGTGCAAGCAGATCGAACCAGAAGCATGCCGTTCCAGCAAGTCCCTGGAAAAGGGAAAACACATTGCCTCCCACATGCTGGGCTTGCTCCTTGGTAGCCAGTTTACTTGCATTCTCGTGCAGGAAAAAAGAAAACGCCTTTGCTCTTTCTTCATATATACTTTCTCCTGTTAGTCTGTAGAGGGAAAGGAACGCATAGGCGTTCCCAGACACACCATCTGTAAGTCCCACCTTCTTCACTAATCCATTCTTCCACACAACTTCCCCTGCTTCTATAGCCGCATCTCTAAATTCTCTGTCACCTGGGAACACCTGCAAATAAACAGAACCACATTGGCCAACGCAAGCAATTTACTCCAGAGGCTGGTAGCCCAAGGAGCATTATGTTGCTATGACAACCTCTCTATATCTTTTTCTCTTTTGGTATTTTAGAACTTAGAAAGTATGGTAAGTATTGCTTCAGCTTTCAGATATAGTAGAATAATCAGAATAAGTATTAGACAGTTTACCTGTGAGGCCTTGGACAAGGTGATGGCCATGCCAGTTGCACCATGACACCATTGCACTAACTTATCCCTTGGATTCCCTTCACTTGAGGGATAATTTCCACTGTGAGGGAAGCGTTTGCTCATCAGATATCTTAAAGTTCCCTTGACATCCTCAGCATCCTCTGTAGGAAGAGGAAAGTGAAGTAGCACTTGCAATATACCAGCAAGGCCGTTTGCTGCACCCAAATACCTAGTCCCGTGCCATCTATACATTAACGGACAGTCTGGAATATCAGATGCCCCTGCCCTCCCTCCGGCCAACACGGCGTCAATGATAGGCATAAGAATATCAGCAGGGACAGCATCTTGTCCAAGGTACTTGATTATGAATAAAGCGGCCCATAAGAATCCTGCTCGCCCGTACAGAAGATCATATGACATCCCAAAGCCTCCTTCCTCAGGTCCAACGGGTAGGGCTCTCTCTTTTGCAACCTATGCATGATTCATTGATAAATGTTAGGACAATGTTATCACTCAGACAGAGTACCAATTGTGAATGCTAAAAGCTTTGCAAATTAAGAAAGGAATTTATTCTAGTTTGATATGATTGAATTCAAGCAAACACGTAGGGCAATCTTTTTTGTTACCTGTTATATAAAATTCATTGATAAATGATAAATGTGGAACAACATTTTCACCCGGATAATGAATAATCTGTTTGACAAAAGTCTCCATTGAAGACTTGTTTATTACCCATGTCGGATTAGTCAATAAGTAAATGAATCTTAGAGACTATCATACACATTAAGAAATTAAATTCGGTTTAATATGATTAATTCAATTAGTTCCGCCAACTACTTTAACATTATGGTGTATCATGCCACAGGAGGCCAGCCTAATCTTCAGCCAGGTATGGTTGATGAAAGCAGAAATTAATTACCCCGAACCAAACATCAACTTTTGACGCCCCAAGATTCTTTCATTCCTATTTTCCTTTTTGTGGTGGGAATGAGGGAGCTAAGAATATTTCATCGTACAAGGAAGCAATCAAATTGAGAACAATTACAGGTGGACGGCAACTAGGCTCTTCCACTTGCGTACCCTAAAGATTCCAACAGATATAAAGGCTTTCTTCCACATTGCGTAAGGTCCAGATAGGACCACATATCACTAAATAACAATCTTGGTTGCAAAAGAAAATCTACCACCGAAGTGTTAGCCATAAGCTGAAATCAACCAGACTAGGGCTTCACTATTCAGTACTCAGTATAGAAATTTGTAGAGCATTATCTTTTTGATATTAAATGTAAAATGACATGCTAATTAAGGTTAATATACAGACCACTAACCAAGCAGTAGAAATGTGGCCTGAAAATGATTCTCAATCTGAAAGGTGAATCAATTCTTTCTACCATGCTAATTTATTATGGAATTAAAATGTGAATGTCATTTTTGTGATCAACAACAGTTTAGCCAAAGAAACGCAAATCTGGTGTAGACAGATTTTCTAGAATACGATTGATGGGTCAGATATTTTCTAAAATACGATTGATGGGTCATAATACCTCATTGAATAGACGCAAAAACATGTCACGTTTTGGATGGTCTCCCATGTAATTAGCCACCACGGCACCAAGCGCGTAAACGCCACCTCTGCCACACAAAAACGTCACGTGCCTGCAACACATAATATGCTGATAAATTACTCAACAACTCATAAGATCAACCCATGCCTCAAAATCTTAAGGAAGAGAACACAGCGTACCAAATACATGACAAATTTTATTATACTCAGAGCAGAGCTGTAACAAGTTTCCTTATTTCAATAAAAAATGATAAGTCATATTTTGAAAATTGCATTTTTTTTTTATTTTTAAACATCAGAAATCATAATTAATTTATATTTATTAAATAAAAATAAAGATTCATATTATAATTAAAATATACAAGAATTTCTTCCAATCCAATTAACCCAACATCAGACAGAACATTCACTCATTGTAATAAACCAATAAAATATCAGCACACGGGGGACCAGCTCAGAGGATAACCCCTTCTAAAAAGAAACGAATTTTCAATGAATTATAAACGCCAACATTGTTTCACAAAGTAAAGCGTTCCATCATACAAGCCAGATTTTTAATGTAGGAAAATTATTTGTTTAACAAAAAAAGAAAAAAAAGGGGAATGCAGGGATTTTATAGATCATTAATTACTTCTTTACACCTCATAAAAATGTTAAAATAATCCATAAACTAAAAGAGGAAACCGGCATTCCCATCGTCAAGCCTTAAACTACAAATATATCCCAAAATCAAGAAGACCGGGGATTTTTATAATGATTATAATTGACATAAAATGAAAAATGAACGGAATGGACGTAAAGGTGAACAAACGTACCTGAAGGAGGCGCGTGCAACCGCTGCACACGCGTCGACGATCTCGGCGCATAATAACAAATCGTGCTTTGTACCAGTGACCTCGTACGACCTCAAGCAGCTGAAAGCTGTGCCGAGCAGACCCGTATGCACAGTCGGGTCGGCAACCAGCCCTCCTCCACGGGCCCCTCCATTGACAGCATCTCTCCAAGTCACCTCCACCACCTGCAAGAACGCCACCCGTCAACCCGAACCCAAATTACGTACACGGTTAAATACGTACTTGGAAAGGAAAATAAAAGAAAAGAGGAAGCACATACCTGATCTTTGAGAGAAACTGCCGCTTTGAGGAAAGTCTCGGTTGGCAGTGACAAATTTTGAGCCGTGAGATTCACTTTTTCAGTCGTCAAATCTGATGGTGTCTGTTTACCATCGTCATGTCCATCCTGTGATGGAAACTGCAGCACAGAAGATGTCATTGGCGATTGAGAAGAAGGAAGAAAATAAAGAACCACTTCTGCGTGCAACACTTTATAACTGGGGGCAGAAGCACCTGGGTTTGGAATGTGTCGAGCTGTGGTTCTATGCAATGGCGGTGTATTTCGAGACGCAACGCCTGCTTGCCACGTTTGTAACTTTTGTCAGGAGGTAACGCGGGATGTTGGATGCACGCAAATCACATGATATTCATCTTAGCATAAGATATTTATTTGATACCATGGGCCAGGAGCGGCACCATGGGACAGGAGAGGTGGGAATGGATCTCCATACCCTCCTGTTTTTGACATTTTTTTCTTTTTCATTCTTCTTCCCTTTTCTTATTATTTTCCTTCTTTTTTATTTTCTTATTATATTTAAAGAAATAAATATAAAATTTTAAAATATAATAAATATGAAATTCAAAATCTTCTTTATATGTAACAAAACACAAAAAATTATGTCTTCATCTTGATACATGACCAAAAAAAAAAAATAACTAACAAAAAGAATGAGAGAGGATCCACACGCGTGTGAATATCTCTGTCGGGGTAATAACGGACCCGGATTCAGTGCAGTTGTTAGGTCAACTGCACTGGATGCAGTTCAATCTGGACCGTTCGATCTACGATCCGACGGTTCAGATCGCAGCTTGTAAAAAACAAATTATTTTATTTTTAGGAAAAAAATAATCTAACTGTAAGTTGCGATCTGGATCGTCCGATCACAGATCGAACTGCCCAGATTGAACTGCACCCGGTGCAGTTGATTTCTAACTGCACTGGATCCGCATTCGGGTAATGACATAATAAATTAAGGGAAAAAAGTACATTTTATTAATATTTGACATAACTCTGATTTTAATTTATTATTTATGATTTAAGAAAATAATTTATAACTTATATCAAAAAGACTTTACTTACATTTCATTCTAATTTATTAAATTATATTATATGTCAATCACATGTTTTTTAATTTTACTTTAGTTATACATTTATTATTCAAATTTTTCTTTTTATCTAAATCTAAAATCAATAAAATTTTGTAAAAATTAAAATATATTTTTTTAAATTTTAAATTTAAGTGGAATAAAAAATTGAAAATAATGAAATAAAATCAAGATTAAATTATGATTAATTAAGAAATATATAATAAAATTTATTATATTTAAATAAAAAATTTGTATATATAATCAAAATATTAACAATAAAACTAAGATGATATTATATATATATATATATATACGAATAAAGTATAATTTTTTCTATAAATTAATACTTAAGAAACATGAAACGTGAAAATTATTCATTTAACAGCCGATACCCGCCTTTTGTTTCCAAGCATGACATGATATGGAGAGGCTCAATAATCTGAAAGCGTGACGTGGGGCCAAATATGAACCTGATTAAATTGCTATTAAATATGCAGAGCATGTTTAGTGAGGGGTATATTCTACCCACACAAACAACTAATTTAACATTACTGGGAGTGATTAACATGTTAAAGAAATTTCGACTCTTTTGTCCACAATTATCTACATTCTTCCAGATTGCACTTTATGCGAGCTTAATCTACTGATAAAGTTACTAAAAGGTGATTCATATACAGCTAAAAATGTGATCTAATAATATAAAACAGAGAGAGTTGATGGTCGAATATATTCAATAAGTAGTTTAATTGCTATTGCTTTGACCGTACGAACATTTGCAAGTGCTTGGCTGTTTTACACAGTAGTTGTGTAATCGTTCACGGAGACCTAATGTTCTGTTGAGAGAAGAATGATTATTTTGTGATTCAATTGTTGCAGTGTATGCTTGGGAAGTCTTAAATTTTAAAATATTAATATCCCTCACATAAATTATAATTTATGTACATAATATAATTTAAGTTATATTAATTTCTTGTTTTAAAATATATATGATTAGTTTGAATCAATTTATATCATTTATATATTTGCATTTACAAGTAATAAAAATAGAGTTGTGAGATTATTATTCTTTTTATATATATAATTGTTGTGGACATTTCCGGAGTAAGGCAAAATGGGTTGGTAATGGCCCAACAAGGGACGAATCCAACCGAAAAGGGTCCAGACTATCCAAAAATTGAGGTTGCTCAGTAAGGGCATCAGATCGCCAACCGTGAGCTCAAGCTATAGGACAAGGCTGAGGTGGTAACCCCGACCTGTTAAGAATGGAATTTAGCTCGTTGGTCAAAACATGTCGTCCTACCTGTCCTCCAAAAGACTCATTTTGATTGAACCCGAGTACGAGACCAACTAGCACAGCCAACAGGTCACCCAGCGCAAGCTCAGACTACCAAGTGAGCTGCTCTAAGCATGGGCACGAAACTCCTAAATCTAGTTATCAGTCAAAGGCACATTATCCCAACCGATAAGTCAGCTCCCAAAATCGACACATCAGCCTCCAAAAATCGATAGTGAATTGCCAAATATTTATTGCCCGTCAAGCATTTATTGCCCACAATGGCAAAAAAGATAGTTTTACAATTTGACAAATTACACTTGTAACCCCTTCTGCCTGTATAAATAGAGAGGAAAATCATTATAACAAAGAGAGTGAAAAGATATATACAGAAACTCTGCCAAAATAGTGAGAGAACTTATGTATTGAGACTCTGTTGAACTGAACAGAGAAACAACCGTGAATAGCAAATACAACCACCGTGAATGTAGGGATCACACTAACTTTAGCCAAACCACGTTAAAAATCTTCAGTGTCCACCTTGTTCTTCCTTTTTATTGCTCTTGCTATTTTCTTGCATTTTCACACTTCTTATAGCAGTTTGGGTTTTGGAACCTTTGGTTGACCAATTATCAAAATCGACCGTCAACATTTTGACGCCAGAAGGAAAGCCAAACTACTTTTCTGCTGACACACCCACCAACTAAGATGGTAAGAGAAAAAACAACTAAAAGTTTAGATGCCGCTGATAACCAGGCAGGCAGCCATCAAGAGCAACAATGAAACGTGCTAGAAGATGAAAACCCATTTCCAGCAAGCATTTCTTCAGTTCCCACCAATGGCCAACCCATCTCTATTCCCCCGGGGGCTGATGATATATAGGCATTACGTCAGTGTCGAGAAGCTCTTGAGAACACAGTCAGGAGGCTTGCCGATGCGGTTATGGCACTAGCCCAGGCGCACACCCAAAGGATTCAAAAGTAGGTTGGAGTCGCTGTGACTAGAAGAGCAATTCAGAAGCTACAAGAAGAGGTGTTGGCCCAAGAAAAGAGACCAACTAGAGAAAAGCCTCGACGTGCCAACTCAGCTCACTCCACCAAATCACGACCTAAATCTGAGGGTTATTGATCTCGCGAGCATGATAGGAACCAGCGACCTAGGACCTCACATCATACTGAAGGCTTAAACGCAAATCATGACAGTACTAAGAGCCAACGATCCAGAACATAGGATCTAATGGTGGAGGAGCTATTGCAGAGGGTGCAGCGATTGGAAAAATGCCCCTAGCTTACTACCATTCAAATCACTACGGGTCGCATATTATAAGCATTTCGAATAGATCGCATGAATGCTATGTATGAAGTGCGAACTACATCTTGCTCAAGGGTTATAAATCTAGAGACCCGCCAAGAAGGCCAGAGTTGCCTCTGAGAGCATCACCTTCATGACAATGATGCACGAGGAGTTCAGTCCCCCCATAATGACGCACTGGTCATTCAAGTTAAGATTGGTAATGCTGAGGTGTAGAGGATCATGCTAGATATCGGCAGCTAAGTAAACATCATGTATAAGAAATGTTTTAAGCAAATGGGACTGAATAATGACCATTTGTAGTCTTCCCTCGAGCCTCTGTTTGGTTTCACAGGGGATGCAATATTTCTAGTGGGGCAGATCAGGCTTCCTCTCACCTTAAGGGACTCAGAATATCAAGCCACCATCCTGGCAAACTTTTTAATCGTAGATTGCCCTTCAGCATATAATGTGGTGCTGGGGTAACCTACGATGAATGATCTAGGCATGGTCATGTCCACTAGGACGTTAACTATGCGGTTTCCAACCTCCAATGGAGTCAGGTGTGTGCAAGGTAAGCAACACATTGGCCGACGTTGCTATGAAGGTGCCATCAAGATGGAGGAGAAAGAAAGAAAGGACAACGTAGTTTCTGGCAAAGAACCTCGAGCTCCAAGCACGATTAAGGTTAGTCACGATCTCAATCCTCGTGGCCTGGATTCTGATAAAGAAACTGGCCCTGTAGAATAACTCAAGAATGTACGGATTAGCGAGGTAGATCCTAAAAGATGCCTCAAGCTAGGAAAGAACTTGCCCCTTATCGTGAAAACACAGCTAGCCGAATTCCTAAAGGTGAACTTGGATATTTTTGCTTGGAATTATGAAGACATGGTAAGGATTGATCCCAAGGAAATGTCGCATAAGCTGAACGTAGATCTTCACCATAAGCTTGTTCGCTAGAAGAGAAGGCTGATGACTGTTGAGCATTCTATCACTCTCAAGGAGGAGCTAGACAAGCTTTTAGCCAATAAGTTCATTTGAAAAGCTCACTTTCCAACTAGGTGGCTAATGTTGCGTTGTTAAAGAAGAAAAACAGGAAATGGAGGACTTGCATTGATTTCACCAACCTCAATAAAGCCTATTCGAAGGATAGCTTCCCTCTACTAAGGACTTACCAGCTCATAGATGCAATGGCCAGTCACCAACTTCTTAGTCTTATGGACGCTTACTCAGGATACAACCAAATACCTATGGACCCCCAGGACGAGGACCATATTTCCTTCATTACAGACCGTGGGCTATATTGTTACAAGGTGATGCCTTTCGAACTGAAGAATGCAAGGGCAACCTACCAATGGCCGGTCAATATGATGTTCAATGAACAAATTAGGAAAACCATGGAGGTCTACGTGGATGACATGTTCGTGAAATCCAAACAAGTATGGATCATGTAAGAGACCTGGATAAAATATTTTGAATTTTAAGGAAATACCAGATAAAACTAGATCTACTTAAGTGCACCTTTGGGGTAGCTTTGGGAAATTTTCTTGGGTTCATGGTTAATAGCAGAGAAATTGAAGTGAACTCGAAAAAGATTAAGGCACTCATCGACATGAGGTCCCCGACCAGGATCAAGGATGTGCAAAGTCTAACTGGTCGAGTCACAGCACTTGGCAAATTCATTTCCAAAGCAACGGATAAGTGCATACCATTATTTGATGTTCTGAGGAAGGCCAAATGGTTTGAGTGGACTGAGAAGTGCGAGATCGCTTTCTAACGCTTAAATGAATATATAGGCCAAGCTCTGCTACTATCCAAACTGAAAGAAAGCAAGAAGCTCATACTGTACTTAGGAGTATCCAAGCACGCTCTCAATGCTGCCTTAGTTCGGGAAGAGGATGGAGCTCAACTCCTAGTTTATTATATAAGCAAAAGGTTGCTAAATGCATAAATGAATTATTCGTTGATGGAGAAGCTCACTTATTGCCTCGTCATCACTTCAAGGAAATTATGACCTTACTTTCAGGCACACACCATTAAGGTGCTCACTCAGTTGCCATTAAGACAAATTTTGTAGAAGACTGACACCTCAAGTCACCTATTCAAGTGGGCTATTGAGCTCACCCAATTTGATATTCATTATAAGCGGAGGCCAGTAACCTTTATTGCAGAATTCACAAGACCTGTGGGGGAAGAAGTGGAAGCCTCAGAAGGTCCGTACTGGGAACTTTTTGTAGATGAGTCCTCATGTGAGCAGAAGGCATGGGCTAGAATACTTCTGATCAGTCCGAAAGGACATAAAATCCTCTCTACACTGAGATTTGGATTCTGAGTTACTAACAATGACGCAGAATATGAAGCACTGCTCACAAGACTTCACCTGCAATGGAGGTAGAAGCTGAAAACTTGAAGATATTCAGTGACTCTTAGCTCATTGTCTGTCACATAAAAGGCGAGTATCAAATGAAAGGGTCAAAGATGGCTATCTACCTCTAGAAAGTTTAGGAATTGCTCAATAATTTTCAAAGGTACAAGGTCAGTCAGATCCCATAAGCTCAAAACACACATGTAGACATTCTAGCTCACCTATCCGTAGCCAAAGATATAGACTTCCTGGGGGCAATTCTAATAGAGTTCCTTCTGTCACTAAGTATTGAGCAAAAAGACATCGTGATGACAATTTTTGTGGGACAGGAGTCATAAATGAGTCCAATATCTACAAGGCAATAGGCTAGCAAAAGACAAAGTGGAAGCGCACCGTGTGCAAGCTCGAGCTGTCAGATACTGTATCATTGATGATATGCTCTATAAGAGGGGATTTTCAACTCTATTCCTCAGGTGCATCAATGGCCCTGACTATGACACCGTCCTTCAGGAAATCCATGCTGGTCACTGTGGAAACCACACTAAGGGGCTATCCCTAGCTCAAAAAACACTCCAGCAAGGGTTTTATTAGCCAACCATGAAGTAGGACATGATCAACCTCGTTAGAAAATTGACACATGCCAAAGGTTGGCTAAGGTTCTACGAGCTCCACCAGCCTATCTTTAACAAATGATCAGCCTATGACCTTTTGCAATTTAGGGATTGACTTGATTGGACCTCTCCCCATAGGCTGCAAAAGCTACAAACATGCAATAGTAGTTGTTGACCATCTTACGAAGTGGGCAGAGGCGAAAGAATTAGCAGAGATTTCCTCATCAAAGATTAAAAAATTCATCTGAAATTATATTATTTGTAGGTTTGGGGTTCTTCAACAGATTGTAATTGATAATGGGACCTAATTTAGCACCAAGCAATTCATCAAGTTCTGCAACGACCTTGGGATTGTAAAGAGCTTCTTAGCAGTAGACCATCCTTAGGCTAATGGACAAGTTAAAGTCGTAAATAAGATCATCAAATAGATTTTGAAGGCAAAGCTGGGGACCAGAAAGGGAGCATGGGTGGACGAGCTATCAAATGTGCTCTGGGAATATAGAACCATAGCTCACAGCACCACGGCGGAGACCCCTTTCTCAATGGTTTACAAATTTGAAGCTATGATGCTGACAGAATTTGAAGTAACTTCACACCGAAAAGCCACTTTCAATCCAGAGGATAATAACCAACTACTCACTACAAATCTAGACCTTATCAAAGAAGCAAGGGATATAGTGAAGGGCTGTTCGACCGGGCAAGGGCAAAATGGTCCAGAATTTCAAAAAAATTTCTTGCACCCAACCGAACATCCAACCCCAGATCTAGATAGTAGAGAGCTTTAGAC
>JANHAO010012407.1:0-16406 GCA_026873985.1 Saraca asoca | reverse complement strand
TTGTTAATGGCGATTTGTAGGCATTAAGCTGCAAGCATAATTAAGACGTGTGCTTCTCTGTAAATTCTGGAAAGCTTCATAATGCGTTGAATGTGAGAAAGCTGTAAAAAGAAATCTGTCCATCCTCAAATTTTTGTGGAAAAGAATGGCAACTGCAATTCTCAGGAAATTGCGCTATGCATTTATTTATTCAACAACGCGAATCAGCATAAAGATTTTTTAAAGACTGACAGCAAGCCAAAGTGCCAGTCAATGTCAATTTGTAAGTGGAGGCTCCTCTTTATTTTCTTTTGTTATTCTGAGTTTGTAGTCTTGTGAAGAGATATACGTGTGCTGGCTGAAAACGTGTAGGGTCCATCCCAAGAAGTTTATGATTTTTGATTTCACACCGTAAAGTCTTGCAAAGAAATCTGCGATCATAAAAATAGATGGGCAACTGTAATTTCCAAGTGTACATTTATTCAACGATGTGAATCCATTGACAACAAGTCAAACGGCAAAGTCCCATCTCAATTAATTTTTCGGTAGGCCCTTCTTTTGTTTTCTATTATCTTCCTGAATTTATAATCTCCTTTTCTTTCCAAGTGTACCATGTGCATTCAGGGACGAAGCTTTTGATGGATTTGCAGTGGGTCAAACCCTCTAAAATTTGTTTTCTAATATCATGTATAATAGCAGAGGAAAAAAACAAAAAAAAAAAAAAAAAATCTTTGGGCTCAGCCCTTCAAAATAAAGAAATTTTTTTTAAACGGTTCATAGTTTTTTTATATATTTATTAGACAACACTTTTAATAAAATAAAAAAAATAATTGACTAACTTAACTTTATGTATAAATAAAAGAAAAATAAAAGTTATTTTTTAAGATAACTCTATTTTCTCCCTGCGATCGTTGAGGTTTGAAGAAAAAAATTATATATAAGATTATTAAAAAGAAAATTCAATAAGATTTATTTTTCACTATTATTCAACAAGATTATTACAGAAAGATAATTATAAAAAAAAAAGTCAAGTACAACTCTCTTGAAGGATGATTGAATATTTTTATTAAATATAGAATTATTAACTCTTTTGAATATTTAAATATTATTTAAATTCTACATATATTTATGCCATGATGTTAAGTATTATTTATTTATTTTTGTCTCCCAACAATATTTGTCTAACTTCCCCTCTCTATGCATTTAATTCATGCATATTCTTTTAGACTAATAAACATTGGAATTAAGTTTGGTTCATTTTGGTAGTAAATATTTTTTTAAGAAAATTATTTGTGTGTATATAAATAAAGAATTTGCATATCAATTTTATATTTTATTATTAATAAAATAATAAATGATATTATAGTAGTAGGAGAAGATAATTTCTTCTTTGAAATAATAAATATTATTTTTTGTTATTTTTTTTACATATAACATTAAATAAATAAAATATTTTTTACTATCTTAATATTTTATAACTACAAATTGTTAGAATATTTTTAAATAAATGTGTTAAAAAGACATAAAAGTTTATATTTAATAAAATGATAATTTGTGTGTAAAAGACACGATGATATATAATCAAGAAATATAATTACACATACTTTGTAAATGTGAAAATAAATTTAAGTACAAGAAATATAATTAGTTATATTTATTGTCTCTTGTAATTGTGAAATCAAGGATTATGATTTTATCTTAGAGGTACATTAAACACTATAAATATATGATCTCCCTTGAGCAGAGAAGACATACTAAGAAAATCATTTATTTTGTAGCGATGGGATGTTAAGGACAACAACCATCATCATCATGTATCATTCACGTTTGTTCTCTGTGCAATAAGCTTCACCCTAAAGTTAGCAGGCCGGGCCCAAAGAGGCCACTCTGCCAATTAGTCACTTGTTTTTCAAAATCCTGGGCCCTTTGGCCCAAGTTCTATAATGCACCTTTTTTTTTCTTTTAAGAAATAACAAAAACGGTTAAAGGGTTTATAGTTTTCATTTTTTGCTCTAAATTTACTTTCCATGTGCATTTAATTTTTTTTAATAGTTCATTACACATAATAATTCTCTCTTCTACTATTTGCAGTGTATAGAAATATTTTCACACACATTAGCCATTTTTTTTTTTAAAAAGGTTATCACTTGCAAAGTAATTATTATTTTACATTTAATAAATGAACTAAATTACAAATCTTAAAAGTTCAACTTAACTAGCTTGGAGTATTTACAATTTTCCCTCAATTTTTATGAATATTCCATTCACATGCACTATTAGTTTATTTCAATTATTCTTATCATTTTCATACACAAACCTAGTAATTTCTTATAGTAAAAAAAAAAAAATCACACTAAAACTATGGAAAAAAAAAAGGACAAATAGTGCCTGAGATGTGATGAATCTATTATCTTGTAGAAGATATTTTTTATGTATTCACATTTGATTTGAAAATATTGAGCTACACATTAGAGTTAAGACACCTATTTGCTCTTTCAATCTTGAATGATATGACTTTTTAAATTTAAGTTTATTTAGGAAAAGTAGAAATAAAGGAAAATTAAGAAGACTAAGGGAAAATCTTACTTCAAGCCAACACTATAAAAAATGATGCTATTTAATAACAATTATGTGAACTGCCTTTAAAATTCTTTACAGTAATACTTAAATTAATCGTCACTATATTTTAAGAATTTTTAATAATAGTGACAATTAAAGTTATAGCTACCGTTATGTTTTATGAAATTTTTAATAATAGTAATGGTTAAAGTAGCAACCGCGCCTATGTTTAAATTTTTTTTTAATAATAGTGATAGATAATGCTAAATCGCCGCTATGTGTAACAATAGTGACGGTTTTATTGATAACTGCCACTATGTTAAAAATTGGATCCTCGTCAATCTATTAATCCAAACTCAAAAACCCTTTTGCAAGAATGAAAATCACCCAGAGACTTGTTTTTGCCCTAGCATATGCATTCACGTAGCACTAGCACTCAGCTGAGCACAGAATCACACAATTACTGGCCGAGGTTCACCCCTCAGCTCAATCACTCAAGCAGTCAAGATTAGCCAAACACATAAGTAGATGATGATGCACACCAGTTTTTACAGCAATGACAGGCAATGGCTCAGGTTTGATTTAAAGTTCTCTGTTCTATTTTTAATTTGATTTTTTTATTTTTCTGTTTGTTCCATTTCGTTTTGCATTTTGTTTGTTTGATACTTCAATTTCGATTACAAATCTTTTGATTTAATTGAGCTAAAATTAGGAGGGAACAAAGAACTCTGTGTAGACAATAAAAAGAGAACTCTACAAGAAACCGACCAAATATTCCCAATGCTGACATTTTCAATAGGGCTTTTTTGGTGATTCTTGATCTTTATGTGTTGTTCATGCCTATAGGGTTTTTGTTATGGTTGGTTCATGTATTTCAGCCATCGATTTTACTTTTGTTTTTTAGATATGCATGATGAAATTAGATCATTCCTTATCTATAGTGGTCATACCTTTGGTTCTGTCAATTATATCTATTGAGTCTAACCTTTTTATGCTATGCATTTCCCTAGTTAATCTGTTTTCAATTTGTAATTATATAAATAATATTTATGATGCCTGGTGTTACAGTAACCAAACCTCATCATATCATATTAATCATTCAATTGGTGAATTATGGTTTTTTGTGTTTGATTTGTTTATTTGATGGCAAATGGTTAATGCATCTTTGTTCAGTGTGTCTTGAAGGAAAAAAAAGAGAGGGAATGCATTGTCTCATCGAATTCCATCCATAGATGATATAGTTCATTGCTAGTCTGAATTGCTTCAAGTGTGTTCTTAATTGCTACTAAAAGTTTCTATGTGGATAATTTATAATGTATGCTCTTTTGTGTGCTCTTAATTAAGATTTCTGCTTTTAACTGTCCAGTTGTTAATGTATCTTTCAAATAGTTTGATATATATATATATATATATATATATATATATAGTTGAATTCCTGTCTCATCACATTCCATGCATCTATTACGCTGTTGGTTGTTGCTTTGTATTGGATATTTATCTTCAAAGACATTATTGGTGTAGGCTTTTTGTGTACTCTTTGATTTGAAATATGTTATACACTGGCATTATGAAGCTCATACTACACCGTGCGAAGCAAGGCGATGCTAACTATCCTCACACAGTACATTTCCTTGATCCTGTTGCTGGATCAATGAGACGTTTCAGTGTCCCAACCAAACCGCATTAAACCAACCCAAGCTCAACCCTATTTCTACCCTAACAGTAAGAAATAAAATTTACTTTCATATATTATGCATATGAAAAATCATTTACGTAAGATATTCTTTTACTTCTTCGTAAATTTACTTATGTACAAATGAACCTACAACTTCTGTCCTTCTCTGATGTTACTAATTCTCTAATTGACATCCCCTTGAGCTTCATCCATAAAATCACAGAAAACTTCTACAAGTAATATATATATAATTATTATTTGTCCATACACTGATTTTTAATTTGAATAAAAATTTCTTGAACATATAAATATAACGATTACAATAGGACACGTTGCATGCTTTGCACAATGATCACTAACACTTCCAAGTAGTGCCCTGCAAAGAAAAAAGAGGTAATTAATTTTACTATTAGTAGTCTTACATTCTTGTTTTAAGTTGAAAAATATAAATAAAAAGTGCCCTCAAGGTATAATTAAAAAAATATGAAGAATGAGTTAGAGATACATAGTACATACCTCCTGAAAAAGCCACAACCATAGTTTCCTATGACCAAAGTGTTTGCCTTCAGTTTCTGCACTGCACTGCATATCACAACCTTGGCGTCTCCACTCCTAGTTACTCTCTCAATCTTTATAAACATTTACATATGAGAAAACTAAGATGATTTAATTTACTTAATAATTATTAGAAATGGCGAAACTCTATTTGTTTAGGTCTGGTTTTGAAATTTAATTTCTCACTTCTTGTGGCTGTAAGTTCTAAATTTCTAGGCCCCAACAATGTTTTCTATCATCATATTTACAGAAGGCCAGCTGGAAAGAAATTGTCTTTGAAGTTTGGTAATCGAACTAGTTTATTGGTGTTTAACATGCTGTTCCCTTTTTTATTTCGGGTATGAGGGACTGAAGAAAAATTATAGAGCAGATAGTATGTATAACACAATATACAACTCTTAGTGCGGCAGGTTTTATGCGCCTTATATCAAGTTTTCTCATGTAGGCTCTTTATATATTTATTTGATCATTTACTTCCAAACTTGTGTCCTTATATTTATTGCGTCCATTGAATGAGATTCTTGCTGTCAAAATGCTATACTTTCCAAGTCAGTTTTGTTGCTGAATTTATATGTAGTTGTTCATTGGTGTTACGACACTAGCTACAGCTTTTCTTGGCATTGATGAGGCAGATTTTACCTAACAATGTCTGAGGTGCTATGTACACCTTTCATTTTACTAAAATCAAGCGTTATCTATATATTGAAATGTTTTTTAATAAAATCACATGTATAAACGTAGTGTTTTTTTTTTTTAAATTTTAATAAAATAAAATATATAATTTCTTTTATTACGAGAGAATGTTGGGGGGGGGGGGTACAAATCAAAATGGAATTGGTATACAAAATGTTCAAATCACATATTTCAACTTCTTATTTTTGATTGTGACATTTTGTTTGATTCATATTGTATGATATTGTGAAAATAGGTATTTTGCAGTGGCTTAATGTTGACTCAAGAAGTATTTGATAGTGATCTCACAAGTATAGTATTTTTGGCCTAGCGTAATACTCCTCATTTGTTTGAATCATATTGCATCTATAAAATTTCCTGTGTACTTATTCAACCTTAATTTCTGGTTTATGTTCATTTTCGACCATAATTTCTACTTTACAAGCATATTATACCTTTACTAGCTCCAACAAACACTACAGCCTCCTTTCTTCCAACCAAGTATATTAGCTTTTTTTTGTTTTTTTTCCCTTAAATACTGCTATTAAAAAATTTTGATTTTGTTAAGAAATAATAATACTTACTAGCCCTGATAAGATAGCCATTATGGCTCCTCTTCTCACCTCTAATAGTGCCTTATGCGAGTTGTAAAACCATAGATATGGATAAATCATGGATTATGTTATCAAGGAATATAGACGAGTATAATGAAGGATTAAACAAGTTCCTTGATTTTGCATTTCAATGACAATCTGTCGAAGGGAGAATAATGTGTCAATGTCATACCTATAAATTTAAAAAATGGTTGAATAGAGCTAAGGCATATGACCACTTGTCTTGAAAGCAATTTCTAGTGGAATACACTAAGTGGATATGGCATGAAAAATGCAATGAACTTGAGGCATCTTCTAGTAGAGCACATGTAGTTGAAAATTCCCAAAATATAGGACTCCAACGTCCTTTAGAAGACATAATCAATGACGTATTCGGGTTCGATTGTATACACGATGACAATGAGGCTAACTCGTTTGATGATGATGCTAGTAATAATGATGACATGCAAGGATAGACAATGGATAAAGTCACAACCGAATTTTATGAGTTACTTAACGATGAAAATCAAGAACTCTGTGAAAGGTGTACAAAGTACTCCAAACTGTCTTTTCTAATAAAATTGTACCACATCAAGTGCTTGTGTGGCATGACAGATAAAGTCATGATAATCATCTTGGAATTATTGAATGATGCATTCCCATATGCTAAGATGCCTAGTTCTTTGTACGAGGCTAAGAGAACCATCGCCAAACTCAGTCTCAATTACACTAAGATACATGCTTGTCCAAACGATTGCATGCTATATTGGGGTGAGGATGAGAATAGGGAAACATGCAAGAGATGTCAGGCATCTAGATGGAAGGAAAGGGTTATTAGTAAGAAAAAGAAGCAACCTATAAAAGTATTATGCTACTTTCCACTAAAATAAAGGTTGAAAAGGTTGTTTATGTCGACTAAGACAACTAAGCATATGAGTTGGAATGTAACTGGGAATTGTAACGATGGTTGGATAAGGCATCCAATAGACTTTGAAGTATGGAATAAGTTTGATGCAATTCACCTAGAATTTGCTTCGGATCCTTGAAATGTTTGCCTAGGTCTAGCCGCTGATAGATTCAATCCTTTTGAAACCATGAGTACTAATTACAACATTTGGCCTCTAATTTTGATACCATACAATTTGCCATCGTGAATGTGTATGAAGCTAACTTCTTTCATTCTCTTGATGATCATTCCAAGTAAACGAATGCCAGAGAATGACATTGAAGTCTACTTGTAACCTTTTATAAAAGAGTTCAAGGAGTTATGGATGGAGGGTGTGGACACCTATAATGTCTCCACATGTAAGATGTTCAAAATACGGGCAGTATTAATGTGGATAATTAGTTATTTCCTAGGGCTTGGTACCTTATCTGGCTGGAATACACATACTGGATTAGCTTACCTAACTTGTAACTTCGATGCAATTCTACTACGTTTGCCTCATAGTAGAAAATGGTATTTTTGGGGGCATTGTCATTTTCTTGGAGCAAATCATAGGTTTCGATTAATGAGGTTTTGATTTGATGGGAGTCAAGACTTTAAAAACTCTCTGAAAGCACTGTCAGGCATAGACATCTTCGGACAAATAAAGAACATCAATATTACATTTGGGAAAATAGTACAAATGGATGCTAAAAGGAAGCGAGCTCGTGGAAATAACGATGAGGTTGACATGCAACAATAGAAGAAGAAGTTTATATTCTTCCAACTTCCATATTGGGAGATTAATATGTTACGTCACAATCTTGATTTCATGCACATTGAGAAAAATATGTGCAATAATCTTATGTACACATTATTGAATGAGATTGCGAGGACAAAAGACCATCTCAATGCTCGGAAAGACCTTTAGGCAATGAGTTTAAGAAAGGACTTGTGGCTTGATGACAATGGAAAATACCAGCCATCTTTTTTTACAATGATAAACACAATAAAGGATGCATTGTTAAGAGGATTGAAAAATATAAAGATACTTAATGGATATTCAAGCAATATTTCTAAATGTATCGACCTAAAACAACATAAGTTATTTGTGTTGAAAAGCCACGATTGTCATGTACTTATAGAGTAATTACTGCCCCTTGCAATACATAATGTGTTGCCAGACTAATTGACTACGGTGTTGGTTGAGTTTGACTCATTTTTCAAACAAATATGCAGTAAAACCTTCAACCTTGTTGACCTTAAGAATATCTAGCATTGAATAGCTCTTGTCCTTTGTCATTTGGAGATGTTGTTCCCTCCATCATTTTTCACCATTATGATTCACTTGTGTGTTTATCTAGTTGATGAACTTTGTTTGGGAGGCCCAGTATAATATGGGTGGATGTATGGTATTGAGAGGTAATTGTTGATTTCATATATTTAACTATGACCTGTAAGTGAATTTGTTTTCTTTTCTAATGACATCTTCCTTTATGTAGATATTTGGGACATACAAAGTCTTATATTCACAATAGAGCTCAATTAGAAGGTTCCATTGCTAAAAGGTACATATCCAAGGAGTGTCTCATGTTTTGTTCAAGATATTTATAGGGAATTGAGATAAGGTTCAATCGACTAATATGCATGAATGATGAACCAAATGATATTCAATGCAATGACATAAACCCTAATATCTTTCCTAATATAGGTAGACCAGTGGGTAGCGACTCCAGTTTCACACTGACACATATAGAGATGAGACAGGCACATCGGTATGTTCTATTCAATTGCAAAGAAGTTAATCCATTTTTGGAGTAAGATTCATATGAGTATCCATATTAAACTATATATATCTTACATTATATATATTTATAGAGCAAGTATTCACATATAGATGTTGTTTCTTATAGAGAATTTAAGCTATATGTCAAGAAAAAAATAAGAAGCTAAACATGTTCCTTTGCTGAACTATAGAAGATAGTTAGCAAAGACTTTGCTAATGGGTTCTCTAGATGGGTGAGAATTAAAAGATATTTAATTTAGAATTCACTTCTGTAGGTATAACTTGAGAAGATAATTTTCTTTCTATAGGTTTTCATGGATGAAGTGGCTGACACCATGTCGAATGATTTAAAGCAACTGGCCTAAGGACCTTTATCAAATGTTAGAAACTTCTCAGCCTTCAATGTTAGTGGATATAAGTTTTAGATAGTGGCTCGAGAAAATGGATTGAGAATCCAAAATTCTAGAGTTTTCATGACTTCTACAACCAATTATGTGTTTAGCCACAAGATGTTAATGGACAGGATGTTGTTCTTCCATATTATGAGAAATTGATAGATATTATCGAGCTCAATTACTATAGAAAATATGTCACCCTCTTTAAATATATGTGGACTGATACCACTAATGATAGAGGTACCCAGAAAGGATGCTTAGGGCTTTCATTTAGTAAATCTCAGTAGATTAATTCACACCAGTGAACAAGAAGAGCATGAGCTTTTTATATTTGCATCATAAGCTCAGATGCTTTATTTTGTAGAGGATCATATATCTCTGGAGTGGAATATTGTTGTTCATCTTAGGCTATGGGGTGAATTTGAGGACGATGATATGTGTGAGCATGAATCGTTTACTGAATAAGAGCTAAGTAATTCTTTTGAGAATGATGATAGGAATATTCAATTAGCAAAGGAAGAGGAAGATGATCATATGGAAGGCCTTAATCTAGTATCCAATGCCAAGGGAAGATGAAGATATGTTAGAATAGCCTTCTTTTAGAATACTTCTTTTTTTTTTCATGTGGTTTTTCTCAACGTTGAAAATACTTAGATTGATAATTCTAAGTTGTCATTAATCATGATTTGTCTCAAAGTGGAAAGAATTAGTTTGAGAATTCAAATGTATATTTGCATTATTTATGGTTTCTTTTGATGTGACTGAAATTGGTTTAAGATTCTTGTATAATGTGCTCATACATACTATTTTAAAATCTATTTTGCAAAAATACCTAAGTCAAGATGTCCAAGAGTTTGGGGTACACACAGAGTGTTTAGTACCTACTTATCTCCTCCATAGCCTACCTAGCCCACCCACTCCACACGGTCCCAACCCATTCAGCCCACTCAGCCTACACACTCCACATAACCCACACAGTCCCAACATTCACGGTCCATTCTACTTGCCTAACCTACCCATCTTACTGGACCCACACAGGACAGTCTGCACATGCACATCCTGTACAATTCACCATGTCCACCCAAGACTCAAAGCCTATTGCTCATGTGGGTGATGACATGAATGATGAGTTGCATGATGCTCATTCTGGTGATGAGATGAATGATAGGTAAGCTAAAGCTTCTAGTGCTAGGAAGAGTAGGCCTACAAGTGGATGGCAATGCAATGTTATATGTAACTATAATATATCATTTTCTTATTTGTTTGTGTTAATATTGTACTAATATTTTGTACTTCTTTCAACAGATAAGGACAGTGTGGTCAAGGCTAAGAAGCCCTAGGTTGATCAAGTTTAGAGCTTAGTTGGAGAGAAAGTACTAGTTTGGACGGATAATCTTGGTTGGCCCATAGAAGCCAAAGGAGGTATTTTTTCAGGTGCAATGGGTTATCTAGGCAGGACCAAATACACCATAGATTATGAGGCTTGGCTAGACATAATAGACTCAATTAAAGACAATGTTTTCAATAAATTGGTGATGGCATGCAATAGAATAGCCTTGGTATTTACAATTCATATTTCATTCTGATACTAAAGGATTTTTTTTTTTGGTCACAACCATATTTTCAATTTGAAAATGATGAAATGGCCAAGTGGCTCACTAGTCAAATGATTGGAAAGCGGTGGAGAGATTTTAAAGGAGCCTTGTACAATAAACATTATGACCTTAACTTGACTTTGGAGCAAAATATTGAACAAAACTAACCCCAGGCATTACAAGAGAGCAATGGAAAGGTTTGGTCCTAATCCAGGATAAATAATAACACAAGGTTAGTTGTTTATTTAAATCTAGTATGTAAAAATTATTGAATTTAATTATCCTATACCGATGGTTGAATAAGTAACTGAGTTTCTTCATGCAGGAAATGTGTAGGCAAAAAACACAGAATAGAAGCAAACTAACCATTCTTCATATTGCAGGGTCAAAAACATTTGTGTGAAAAAAGGATAAAATGGTAGTATGACCATCTAATTTAATTGAATGTAATTATAATTTGCTTATGAAATAACCCTTTTTTGCTTGTTTAAATGACAAGAGAAAGAGAGACAAGGTTCCATTAGACGGACAGAGTTGTGGGACACTATCCATAGGAGAAGTGATGACTTGTATGTGAATGATGAGGTAAGGAGCATAGAGGTGAGGGTTTGTTCAAAACTTTATTGCTTTTGAAATAATAATCAGTTGATATTGATGCCTATGTTTTGTTGTTTACTTAGGAAAAATTGCAAGAAGTCTCGAGCCAAGCAGACCAAATATAGTTTTCAATTATTTCCCCAGATGATGCTTTTGGTAAGTATTTGGGAAGGAGCACCCAAGTCGTGTCCGAGGACTAGGCATGGGTGTTTGTCCCATTAACATGTTTAGGAGCAATTCTTAAAGAAGAGGTGGCAACTGTTCATCAAGCTTTGATATTCTTGTGAACCAAGAAGAATTTCATAGGCTTAAATCAGAGCTATATCAAAGTAAAGAGGAATTGACTAAAACATAGGCATAGGTGCAAGCCATTATGGACTACATCAAGGCCATGGGCGGGTACATTTCACCCCATTTGTCTAGTTAGCCACTTGCTGATCTATAGGTATTATGTGTAAAACTTGGTCAAATCTATTATTCCATCTACATGAATACTATTTGTTGTTCGCTGTTTGCTACATTCCTATTTGTTGTTTGCTACCATTTGGTGATATGTTCCTATTTGCTACCAAATAGTTCTTTTATCAAAAAGATTTGTTGAAACTGTTGCTATAAACTTTTAGTGCTGAAGGTAGACAAATCAGGTGGTATATGCTAATAATAAGGTTATCCTCTACATTTAAGTAGGCAGTAGAATTGGTGTTGGTATAGTGGGTTTGATCATCAATTGTTTGTGATGGAAACTATTGAATCCTCTATTTTGCCTCTTTTCCCATACCCCATAGCACCATATACAAACTGCACACTATCAATACTGCTTCAACTACATTGTATTTAAGGAAAATATAAATTTAAGTTAGTCTGAATCAGTTTATATTATGTTAAGTTTGATCCAATAGTGGGATGTATAACCTTCCTAGATATAGCTTCTCTTGCAATAGTAAGAAAGTAGCAATGGCCATAAGCAAGACCATTAGAAGGTTGAAAATGGAGACAAACAATGGATCTCTTATCTCAACACACCATGCAATGACAATTACCATGAGTCCAGAGGCCACAATTCCCTGCAACAACATGAATCTAAATCAACCTTGTACACTATGATGCCAAAAAGGACAACAAAAACTAAAGACCATACATACCAAATAAGTGACAGTGAGAAGCCTAATATTCCAACCCACCTTCCACAAGCTCCAATCCCCGTTAGCATAGACAACAAAAATAGTGGATTGTATTGCTGCCATTAACGACATGAGTGTTGTATTTAAGTGATGGCTTGGATATTCTATAGCATTTCTACTTATCTTACCCTGTAAACCACATTTTACTTGATACATCGTAAAAAAAAAAAAAACTGACATCATGTGTCATCTTTCCTTGATGTATTGTTTTATGTGTAAACTATAAGAGGCCAACATTCTTTTTCTTCACTTATTAAAATTATAAAAGTTGATATTAAAATTATAAGAGGTTATACTGACATATGTATGGAAAACTATGGTATAATTATGTTAGTTTATAGGTTATTAAATTATTGTTTTCAAACTAGAATTTTGCTAATGTATGGCACAATTGAATTATTGTTTTTGCATGTCTGAATTTCTGAGTAATTCTTTACTTTGAGATGTTCTTTTTTGTCTTTTCAAGATGAGGTTGATGTTAATTTGGAAGATCAATTTTCACTTGTACATGCAAGGAGATCTTTATGAGGGAGCAATCAAGATAGAAATGCCACTGACCCTGACCAATCTTCTCAAGTTTTATTATATTTTTTATTTTAAACAATTTTCAATTAGAATGTAAAAGTCGATTGATGTAACTTTTGGTTATATCTTTAAATATTTTATTTGAATGAATGCCATTATTATATTTGAATGAATATTATTTTTATTACACCATGGATTTGTATTATTTTATTTTATATAGATAATTAGTATCATTAATTAATGAAATGAATAGATTGAATGGCTTGAAATTTAAAAGAAATGGTAAAAAAATTTAATTAAATATAAATTAAAAAATAGCAACAATTATACAATTGTTGCTAAATTAAATTGAAAATATTTATAAAAAATAGCGGTGGTTAAATAACCGTCTTTAAATTAAATTGTAAATTTTTATAAAAAAAAATAGCGACAGTTGCTAAATTAAATTGTAAATTTCTAAAAAAATAGCGGTGGTTTAATAATTGTAGTTTTTAGCGGTTTCTTTTAACAGTCATTAATGTTGACTTGGCACCATATTTTTTAGTAGTTCTAGTAACCGTCGTTATTTTACTATATGGCAGTTCAAATCATTACTATGTACATTATGTAACTGCCGTTATTTTAAGAGTTTTTTTGTAGTACAATTTTTATGAAATTCTTCTATTTTTATTTTATTTCATTTGAAACAAATCATAAAAATCAAGAATCCTAATGACTCGTTGCTACCATATTCAACAAAGATGTGTGCTTCTGTGTCAATTTTGCGAGTCTCAGGAGGTTTGAATGTGAGAAAGGCATTATAGATCAAAAGCTTGATGGTGCAATGCCCCACCAAAGAGACATACGTGTGCAGGCTGAAAACGTGTAGGGTCCATTGTCCCAAGAAAGTTTATGATTTTTGATTTCACACCGGAAAGTCTTGTAAGGAAATCTGCCCTTCATCACCGTGGAAAAAAATGGCAACTGTAATTTCCAAGTGTGTATTTATTCAACAATGTGAATTCATTGACTACAAGTCAAAAGCAAAGTCCCATCTCAATTAATTTGCCGGTAGGCCCTTCTTTTGTTTTCTATTATCTTTCTAAATGTATAATCTCCTTTTCTTTCCAAGTGTACCGTTTGCATTGAGGGACGAAGCTTTTCATGATTTTGTGATGGATCAAGTCCCCCCAATTTTTTTTTTAATATTGTGTATAATAATAGAGTGAAAGAAAATAGAATCTTTGGGCTTAGGCCCCAAGACAAAGAAAATGTTGTTAGTAGAATTCAGTACTACGAAGCGGGCTGGCAAAGGCTCAAAAGGAGTTAAGTCTATCAAAAGGAATAAGCTCGTTGTACGAGAAGCCACAGCTCACTAAAAAAACCCTAGTTCACTAAAGAGCTGAGCTGACTGGCCAAACTAACTCGAAGTCGCAAGCCAGTGGCATCCTCAGCGAACAAGCTCAAGCTCGCTAGGATGAGGCCCTCCCATTCCAGAAGGTCGTTGAGGTTGAGCATGAAGCTGACAAACAATTTGCATTGCCATTTTTGCAGATACAACTATTAGGTCCCATCCACAAAAAACAATCTGTTGAATCCAGTGTATAGCACCTTAGGCAGTCTTGTACATTTAATATTTAATATAACAGATGTACAATTAATTTAGTTTCATTTATACCCCTCTATAAATGGGGGACTAGAGTCATTGTAAAAAGAGAAAGGCAACAGATTACTAGTAGAAACTCTGCCCGAAGCCATAGCAAAACTTTATAAACATTCTTTCATGCTAATAAAATACCTCTATGGATATAGGGTCTGGTGCCGCTCAGATTTAGCCGAACCATATTAACCCTTGTGTATTTCTCTCTTCTCCCCCTTCCTCCCACTATTTAGCACCTCTTTATCGCCTCAACAACCGGGAAATAGCTTGTGTCCCCAAAGAACCCCCTCCGTTGACTGAATTTTGATCAAACAAAAATCCACGTCAATGTTTTGGCATGCCCAGTGGGACCTTTATGTGTACTGGTTAGTCCTTTGTCTTCTATTTAATCCTTTTGTAGTTACAATGGCCATAGGGAAAGCCACAAGGACTTCAAATGCTGAAGTTAACCCATCAGAGGGTCATGTTTCTTTGGTGGATTCTTCAATAGCCCATGTTATAGGTGTTGCTACCTTTCCACCCCCAGCCAGCTCCTTTCAGCCTACTTTTGCTATAAATGGGAATGGAGGAATCCAAGTTTGGATTCAACGCCAGGGAAAGTTAGAAAATATGATCGAAGAGCTGGTGATAACAAAATATTTCAACCATTTATTTATTTTATCACTTAGAATTTTAAGGTCCTAAATGATTTATCTTCAGCTGTGTTAGCATGTATTTATAGTGTGATGTCAATTGGATGCATTATATGAAATTCTGCATAATTGGCCATTTTGAGTAGTTTTTGTATTCTAGCTATATCTTGAGCTACACTTGTCCAATTAATGTGATTCTTATCTTGTATGAAAGCTAAGAGATATATCTACAACTTTCATGAAGACCTCTAAGGCTGAATCACACGATTGCTTATACGAATTTGGAGCTAAATTTAGAATTAAAATATTGTCTCAGCCCTGTCCCTAGTAGCCCGACCTTCATGCATTCAATAGACATTAACTAGAGCTATAGAGGTCAAATTAAGGTGAAACAAAGCCCAAATAGAAGTTGAGACATAAAGCCACAATTCCTATGAAGACTTCCAGACTTGAAAACATCAAATTGGGCATCAAAATGGAGCTGTAATTCATCACGAAAATGCTGATAAAATGGGCTCTGCAGAATTAGACTTTTAAGGCCCCCAATTGGCATGCACTTGAGCCCAATGATCCATCACTTATTCCATCTCTCACCCTATCCAGATAGAGGACAAAAATTCAATGAGAAATTAGAAGAATGTAGTTTGTAAATGGGCACAACATGCAAGGGCAGAGGAGAAGCCAAATCAGACAGCTTTCTACCTGCTCCTACCAACTAGCAGTTGCCTTTTCTTCTACCCAGGTGAAACCATTTGTAGCGAGTCTTTGGCTTCAATTTTTCAAGTATTTTTTTAGTGTAGCTTTAGCTTAGTTTCTCTTGTGCAGAGAGCAAGCTTTTGCTCTCCTTTTTCTTTGTATTTTCTACCTCCATGGAAGGCTAAGCTATAACCAAGCCAAGGGGCTGCAAACTTGAAGATTAATATTGAGATTTTGTTCCTTCATTCTGGATTCCATTTATTAGCTATATCTTTCCTTTTTCCTCTCTATTTTGTAGTGAATATCTAAGTTTAATAGCTTCATTTGATTTAGATATTATATAATTGTTACTTAATGATCAATATTAGGAAGAGGATAGGAAAACTAGCCAATGCATTGAGC
>JANHAO010012406.1:0-16396 GCA_026873985.1 Saraca asoca | reverse complement strand
TGTATATTAAATTCAATTAGAGTTTAATACAAAACAAAAGAGTATAAAATTCCCCTAAAGGAATAAGGGCAAGATCATAAATCTTTTTATTTTCTAGGACCAACGAATCCTTTATAACTTCTTTAACATCTCACTCCTTTAAATAAAAAGATTGGAACACAAGAGTGAGAAGAAAGCATAAGTAGTACACAAGCTAGGATTTCCCCTTGCTTATGCCATCCACTTATCAAATGGATGGTTGCACAGCTAATACAGCTCTTTTAGCCAAAAGAGTCCATACTCCTTAACCTCGTGCTTCCTTTTTTACAAAAGAGTCAATAAGCCCAAATAATTTTCCTTGAGTCTAAACTCATAAATTCTCTTTTGTAATCATTCTCAAATTGTTTTAATTTATTAAAATAACTTTCTAAGTGAGGAATCATGCATTTACTTATCATCTCTTCTAACGTTAACATGAATGTTCCACAACATTCAAATGTTAACATTAGAAATTTACTACTATTTAATAATTGTAATCTCTATTAGAATTATTAAATAATTAATTAATTAACACTTCTAATCACATAGAATCACTTCATTAATCATTTTAAATTTTCAAGATATTCATTAATTCAACTATTGAATTCAAAATATTTTGCATTCTAAATTTTCCTTTGACTTTGGATTAAAGAGATTCTATTATGTGTATCCTATTAGGTTTTCATACATGTTGGCAATGAATTTATTTATAAACTTCTATAAATTCAATTAAATTAAAACTCTTTTTAATTAAAATAGAATTTTCCTAAATTGTTCAAATAAATTCATAGATCATGATTAGCTTCTAACAAAGCATCCTTACTATTAGCCTTGTTATCATGCCTTCTTCAATTTTGATGTTGAAAAATAATTTTATTTAATATCATGATCTAACTATGTGTTTCTAGTGGTTGTTCATTTTGTAGATACAAGTTGATCAAGTGACATTCAAGATATCAAGAAATCCAATAATACTTTTAGTGTCTTTTTATTGATTTTTCAAGGATCTTTTGTAAATGTAATCTAGTCAGTTTTAATCCAAGTAAATTTCTAAAAATAGCTAAACTAAGATATAAATAAATCAAATGAAATAAGATGAAAACAAATATTTTCTAACTATGTTTTTAAATGGGTTTTCACAAGTTGAATTTTTATAAATAAAAAAAAACCATTTTTAGTATGTAAATCAATTCATACTGAATAACTTGTGAAATTTACTAAAATTGATTAGGTAATCGATTTTGGAAGAAAAGTTTTTGAAAATGCTTTTATTAAAACATTAGAAAATAGTTTGAATTAATTAGCCAATTGATTCATGATCTTTTTATATAAGAGGGTAAATCAATTCTTGCATCAATTCAATCATGAACTTCTTCATAATCTTCATAAGTGAATCGATTCACTAATTAATTAATTAGTTAGTAACCACTACAAATCAATTCATGACTTAAAAGTTAGTTATTTTTCAAAAGTCAATTACAACATCTATAAATACCCTCTCACTATCATTTTAACATATAACTTCATATCATTTCTCCATAACTATGAATGTGAAAATAGAGAGAATTTTTCATTTAATTGATTTAATTCTACCTCTCCAAATCACATTTGATTAACAATCCTGGATCAATTCTATGAATATTGCACAACTAGTTAATTAATATTTCCATCTCAATTGTTGGTATTATATTTCTTACCTACTTCTTGATTACATTTCAGATTGCTAGGTTGATAGGAATCTAGTTTGGTATTCTTTACAATTTCTAGATTGATAGAAATTGAAGATACAAAGGAAGATGTTAATCTTCCCTTTGTATCTTTTTTTAGTTGTGAGGTTGATTACAGCTAATTAAAGATTGTAAAGAATTCTTGAAATATCTCTAGATTATGAGGTTGATCATAGTCTATATAAGATAAAAGAATTATTGTATCTAGGTTAGTAAGAGCCTAGTTAAATCTTGTGTTCTAGGTTTACAAAAGCCCAGTCAAAGTCTTGTATAAGAATTAGTGTTCAAGAGCCCAGTCAATTCTTGTGTTGTTTTTGAATAATAAAAATGCCTATCTGGTTGAGAATTGTCCAGTGGATATAAACTTAAACTGGGGTTTTAGTTTAAGATGAACTACTTGAAAAATTCCTGTATCTTTATTGATCTTTATATTTCTGCATAGTTAAATTCTGTTGCATTTTTGAATTCTACAATACTGGTTTACTGCATTTCTAAATTTATTATAATTTTTTTTAATTGCTAAATTGGTTTGAATTGATCAATTAGTAATTGAATTCCTAATTACATTAGTGACTTTAATATTACCTTGATTATCTAATAGAATCTTTTTGAAAAATCCTATGAAACAATAATTCAATCTCAAAGTAAAATAGAGTATTTTACATTTGTAAAAAAGGCAATATCTTTATATTTTTTGGGACTTATAATAATCACCCAAATGCCATGAATAGATTTATGGAAATCAAAACCTTTTATGATAAGGTTTTACTATATAATTTAATCCATTCATCTCTTGATATTTAAAATTAGACTTAAGATATGATTCAAGTGTTAACCTTGATTTTAGCTTCTAGTTACAAGTGTATGTCTGACTATATGCTATCTCACAATTGTTCATATATATAACTCCTTTTATTTATCACTAATTGATTATATATAAAACTCCTTTTATGTATCATCAATATAAAGGCCTATGATTTTGATCAAAGTACAAATGTCAGAATATTTTTAGAATATTTTTCCCTATTAACAAGGAAGATGAATTCTTTCTTGATCAATCACTATCTTCATGTACTTCATGGTACACCCAAAATTATTCGTATCTACTCTTTAAGGGTATGAACCTAAAATAAAATTGAAGTATATGAATCCATACATAAAATACTATGTTAATCTCAAGTCTAAATAACACTTACTCTATCTTTCACATGAGAAGTCCATTAACATATGGTAACATTTCATTTGGTTTCTCATAGCAGGCTAATCTAGTCATATGCTATATAAAATATACCTATATGTCTATCTAAGTATCAACATATCAAATAGTGTATGAGATCACTGTTTTCTTCTAGAAGAATGTGACAAAATATACAATGGTTTACTCATAAATAATTGATATCATGTGCATATTCTTATAATTTTGGAATTGAAATATCATCTCATTTCTTATTAAAACTCTTATTTGGCTTCAATTATTAATTGAAAGCTCATATTTGATAATCCTCTTAATTTTCCATGACCTTTTTATCTTTTTTGTTATCAAACATATAAATAAGATAGTTAAATTCTCTAATGAGACTTAACTAATATAATTTTAGCATATATTTTATGATAATAGAGGTCATAGTTTTCTCATCTATAATTTGACCACAAAACTAAAACTTCTTATCATCTATAATAACATATTTATTCACATATTTTCTCATATTAATCTCTTACACATCTAG
Source organism: Saraca asoca (assembly GCA_026873985.1). Lineage (NCBI taxonomy): Eukaryota > Viridiplantae > Streptophyta > Magnoliopsida > Fabales > Fabaceae > Saraca > Saraca asoca. Next base: position 12,924 of record JANHAO010012406.1, on the reverse strand, counting down.
TAATTTTTTTTCACATATTATTCACATGAGAATCAAACCCCTTTTTCATTTAGCCTCCAATTTTCTAAAATTTCTTTTGCAATCTATATATAGAAATTAGTTATACAAAAAGTTTTACTAAAATCATTATCGCTTAATATAATATCATATCTTCTTTAATTTAGAGATCAAGGAATCAATTCTTGTGGCTCCCACTTTTTCTATTAAAAATCTAATCTTTCTATAAGATTAGGGAATGTCAATAACCATTTTTCAATTATTATAACTCTTTAAACCGCTTTTATACTATTCATTATCATCAACCATATCATTCTCATTAGTCACTAGTTAAGGAAAGATACATGTATATTCTGCACATATAATATCATTACAATCATATAAAGTCAAAAGCATATCAATTTTTTGTTCCCAATTCACATAGTCAATACTATCTAATACATTGGATTTGAGAATATCCACAAATATAGGTCTACCACTAGGCACATTAAAAGATATTCCCAATTCACATGACTTTGAACAATCACTTACTTGTTAATGATTTACGATAAAGAAAAATAGATTTTTAGAAAGCCTAATAATCCCCACTTACTTATGGGGAATTCATGAAAATTATCAAAAGATATATATCTACATTATGCATTGGGGATTTTACGAAACATAAAACGATAATAAAATTATTAAACAATCAAAATACATATATTTCTGCATTACTCATTAAGGATTTTGCGAAACATGAAATGACAATATAAAATCAAAATACTCGTATATCCACATTACCTATAGAGGATTTAGTGAAATATAAAATAATAATAAAATTACTACAAAATAAAAAAAAACAAATAGTAATAAACAACAAAACACAACAATTTTATTACCCTTTGGGGATTATGTAATTTAGAAGAAACAACATCATAGATAATTAACAAAGAAAAACTTAACACAAGATTATATAAGAATCATATATCATCTAAAGGCTTAATCACTTGTAATTGTAAGAAATAATAAATCTTCACATAATATAAGTAAATAAAATAATCATAAAAATTTATCGGATATTGTCATAGGAATATGATTTTCAACTTAACAGAACCTCCTCTAAAATGGAATTTCTTCTTAATCTTTATAAGGTACAAATCTCTTTATAAGTCACAAACCTTCTTCATAGGTCTCAAACTTTTTCATAAGGTCATAAACCATCTCCAAAGGTCACAAACTTTCTTCACATGTTATACTTATTCTCTATATCTATGGAGTACCTAGTCTTCAATATAAGTCAAGAAAAAGAATAATATTAACATAAAAATTTTCTGTCACGCCCCAACCTATAGAATGTGATTGGCGTAGGAGGTCACCTGTAGGAAATCTCCTACAAGCCTGATAATGTAAATTATACTAAATATTCATAATTTTATAAATATATGTTTAAACATTCACATAATAATTCTACCGAAAATCCAGCAAAATTTTCCTTGTTTTTCAATTATTCAGACGCAAGGCCTACATATACAAAAAAAGGCTACATACCCAATATAACCTATACAATGAATAACAAAAATAAAGTAGTGGCCCAGGCTAAACAATCCCTATCTTACTGAACATCCAGACAACAAACACATGTACAATGCACTTTTACCAACTGCCATCAATCGCCATCATTTATATACCTGTGTACTCCACTGAAATGACCTACTCACTCAAGAAGCAGTTCCTGGATCCATGTCAGGTGGAGGGATGGTAAGAAAATCCTAGGGCTATGAAAACATGCAAAAGAAAAGAGTGAGTTTCATAAAAACTCAGTGAGTAAACAATTCCATGATCACCCAAGAATCCCATTTAAAATCATGTTCAGAAGTATATATATATATATATATATATATAAATATGGCCATGAATGTATGCTTACCCATTCAACAAACATAATCATAAAATAGCTTTGGAAACTCATATCCATCAAGAAAGTTAAACCATTGAAATATGATAATTAATAGAATCACATAAACTACAATGCATGATAATATAGAAAATGTCTATCTCAATGTAAACATAAGAAAATATTCAACAAAGCTTTTTTAAAATATATATGTCAATACTCATGTAATAAAACATTCAACTAGAATCCCAAATGACAATTTCTAGAGGCAACCATAATATCGTAATCATTGTAATCTGCCAAACCCACCAATCACACCAAGTAAATATTTATATGTTCTCACCCAATCACACCAAGTAGATATTTATATATTCTCTCTCAATCACACTAAGTAGATATTTATATATTCTCCTCCAATCACACTAGGTAGATATTTATGTCATAAGTGTACTTGAGGGTTACCAATGAATTTTTTCAATGGGTCCAGTATCTCAAATCCATATTCTAAATATATCATGTAGCATGAAATTCATTATTTGGATAAGCAACATTTATTAAAACATACATAACCTATTATGCATTTCCATATCCATGCATCGTATTGAAAAGTAGCATCATCAATTTCAATAATATAAAGCAAGATGAAAATGCATAATTTTAACATAGCCAACCATTTCATGAATATATACAACGTGTAAAAATACTTTTAAAGCCATATTAATATATATAGAAAATCCCATTGCTTAAAATGATTTATACATTTCATAGAATAAAATTATTTTATATTTACATATGGGATTAATAAGTGAGGAGGATTGTCTACTCACTTTAGAAATTTCCTAGAGAGCTAAGTTAGCTAAAGCTCCAAAATCTAACATTTATGAGCTTGATTCTTCCTTGGAAGCTTCTCTGAAGCAAGACAATATAAAATAATAAGAATATTTCAAATTTCTTATAGCTAGCACAATAAGGGTTTCAAGGGAAATTCTTGAAAACTAGCTGTAGGGTTGCTATAAAATAAATCTTTTGTTCTAAGATTACTCACTGAAATTTGAAGTGTCGATGGCCAGCTCACCGCCGACTGAAGCCTCATTGACAAACTAATGGAGCAACTAGTTGAACAGTGCTGAAGAGAAAAAGAAGAGCAAGCTATTGTGAGCTAACCGTTGAGAAAAGGTGCTGAAGGATGGAGGAGGAAGAAACCACTCAAAAATGCATAGAACAACACCAGACTGAGGAGAAGAAGCTCATCAGAAAATGTAGAGCAATTGCAGCAAGGAACCTTCTGGCTTTGGTAGCTAGACACCAAGAAAGGGAAGATTGACGGAAGGGAAGGAAATGTGATTAGCCGGTGCATGGCCAAACGGCAATAAGGAGCTGAAGCGGAGAACAATCGGATGCAGAAGCAGATAAAAGCTTCGGGAGAGGGCAAGAGAAAACGCAAAGAAGAAAGCTGGCTAAGAAATTTATACAAGAAAAGAAATAGGGCAAATTGTAATTTAATCCCAAAACTTTCTACCAACTTCAAATAAACCCCTCTGAAAACTAAGAAATTACATCATGGCCCCAATGAAATTTAAGACTTTTCATTTTAACCCCTCAGTAACTTTTTTTTTTTAGGTATTACATTTTCTACAAGTGATTAACTTGCTTCTTTCAACCATATAATATTTTGTATGCCTTATTTGTAAGATGGAGGTATTTATAAGAGAGTTCAAGACCTTTAACCTCCAATATAGGTGAACCGCTAATCACAATAACTTACATCCCATTTATAATCTTTGCCCACATTTAATCTCTAAACCTATTATTCAGGGCACTAAAACAAATTTTATTTATAATATATAAACCATGCATTTAAAATTTCACATTAAGTGAATAAAATCAAGTATTTTGAATTTCTCTATATTAAGTGAATAGAACAATGCATCTTAAATTTCTCTACATTAAGTAAATTAAAACTCTTTTTAAAACCATTAAAATTCTTATAGAAGTATTATGATTGAACATGATTATTCTCATTACTTATTAAAATTTATAATTTATAAATTTTAAACATTTTTAGAATGGAAGTAATGAAGTTAAACTTCATTAGCATTTTATTAAAACTTATTCCTATTTCATGTTGAATTTAAAGTTTCTATAGATAACTGCATTTTATTTCCAAAAAGTTATTACTTTCAAGAAGATATTTTTATGATCCAAGTTTTTACAATTTTCAATTCGTTAGGTTTTCACCTTTTTCTTTTGAAAGTCATATGATAGTTGATAATTTGACTATATTGAGATGTATGTGTAATATAAGATAGATTAATTTTTTTGTAATATTTATTAATGGGCCAAACCAATAAATAAAACATCAGACAACAAAGTGACCATTAATTTAAATTTCATCTTCACATGTATTGGGTAATATCATAGGAGTTAATAAAAAAAATATATGAGGGGCCCAAATTATATATTTTCAAATAAAATTTTTTTAACAAGAATTATATTAAAGAGAAGCCAAGGCTTCTTTCATTTTATCATTACTTTTAATGATTACAATTATATTAGGTATATATAAAGAAAATTTAAGACTATAAGAAAAGTGCATAGAAAATATTAGAGTTTTTTTATTTCATTCTTTTTATAAAATAAAATAACATGTTTCAATATGGATATAAATTCCATCCAATTTTTATTATGCAATAAATGAAATACAAAGGTTTTGGATAGCATGGGCTTACTTACTAGGACTATTAAAACAGGATTTAATTCCAGACATGTGGCCTCCTAAGGTGAAAATTTTTCCCGCCACTCTATCTCTGAATGCCAACTAGGTAGTTTTCTAACTTCCCACTTCAACAAATAATCATAGATAAATTTAAATAGATAATTATTTTTATAAGTAAATGTTATAGTTATTAATTAATATTAATAAATAATAATCTCAATTTCAATGTTATTTGAATAAATAAAAAATTTAATATCAATCTTATTTTAATAAATAAATATAAAATAAAATAATATATTTAACAATAAGTTATTTATGTAGAATATTTTTTAATAAGAGAGTAATTTCTAACAGTATTTGTTTTTAGATAAAAATTATTTATAAAAATATATAATGTAAATATCAATTAACATAGATAAAAAAAATTAGTTAATTATTAAGATTATCAATAAATATAGTAATATTAATTTTTAAAGTTTGTATTTTCATGATTAAAAAGGAAAATTGAAATATGTATATTTGATATTTTTATAGTAATTGATAATGAATAATAAAATAATAATAGTATCATATTTTTTTAGTAATTATATAATAAATTAATGAGTAAAACTAATAAGATTTGGATCCAATTGCATTAAATAATCATATATAAATATACATAAATATCTATTTAAACTCTAAATTAATATAAGTAAAACCTTTATAAATTAATAATCAATAAATTAATAATCTCTATTAAATAATAATTTTTTCCGGTCTTGACTTAGATGAATGAGTTAACTTAATAATTTCAATAAAATAATAAGACAATATTTTTTTGAAAATCCTACATAACCCCTTGGTCCCATTCATATCATAAATTAATAATTCACTTAAATTACATATCACATTTTCTTAAAATATGGATCTAATGTTATTTGTTTTTTATTAAAATTTAAATCTAACTGAATCTCATCCCTAATTTTTCTTATTACATTTAAATGCTCTGAAGTTAAATTCTCATATTACAACAAAAAATTATAAAGAGTTATTAATACTTTAAGTACTTCCTTCCACATGACAGGCTCCAAAGCTACTGTATCATCCTCAGTTTCATTATCAGTAGGATTTCAGTGATGCTAGTAACAATTTTTTCTAAACTTGAAACCTTTGAAATTGTATCATTTTCACAAGAATAATTTAATAGGTAATTTACATTAATTTTATGACAATAGCCTAAATTATTAATTATCATCTTAAGTTCATTAATATATTTTTCATCTAAAGGATCATTTAAGTCCTCTAAGGCCATTTCTTCCACAAAAAGAATCTTACAATGTTGAAAACTATTCACTATTGTCTTTGCATGAACATTTATTATCTAAGCTAAGACTGCAAGATTGATTACATATAAAACCTTTATCTTTTCTAGATTGCTTTGCCCCAGTTCATAGCCTTTCAAAAGTTTATGATAAAATCTTCTATGATAATGCATCTTAAAATTTCTTATTATCCCTACATCACATAGTCAGATTTTTTACATCACATTAGGTGGCAAAAAAATAGCTTAACACTTTGTAATCCTTCAATATTATTTGGATCGGTTAGACAATTATTTATCACCAAGAGAATTTTTCTTCCTTACATTTTGTTGTTAACCCATCAAACATATTCCTCAAAAAGCATTGCAGTCACTGATGATGTTTTGTTGACACAATATTGATAGTTCAAAGAATTCATGTTTACATCTTGAAGTAACATGGTTTTGCATACTTTCCAATAATCCATAAAGGATTTTTTTTCTTTTTAGCCATCTTCATTACAACAAATAACAACTGTAAGCCTTTCTTTGTCTTTTTTTTTTCCTTTCAAGTTGCTTTGTTAGAGAGTGATCAAGTTGCAACTTATAAAATAATCCTATTTTATTCAAATTAAAAACATCTTTCATGGCAAATTGATCTATTTTTTCCCTTACAAACTCCAATTTTTTTCTCCATGTCTTGTATATCAACTAACCCACTTTCTCGAGAATGTTGAAATGATTTAATTTCATGTCTTAACTTAAACTTCTTAAGCCAGTATTGAGATAAGTTGAATTTTGAAGTCACTTCAAGGTTTAATATTTTTATGGTCTCTTTTGTCTTTTTCAAAATTAGTTCACCTGTTATATTCACATAATATTGGTATTGAAGAAACCACTCATAAACAGCTTTTTCTATGTCTGAAAACTTTAATAGTTTGTGCCGCTTAGACTCGCCACTTTTTTCTACATTAATCAAGAGATACTCTGATAATTGTTTGAGTGTATTTGATATTATACCTTAACTAGTTGTCAAGTAAAAATTTTCAGAAATCCATTGCTATAATTCTTTTTGAGTGCACGTGGGATGCTCTTTCCTATACTCACATAATGCTTTACGCATTTTATTAGTCATGGTTGATTTATGAATACCTTTTAGATGGGATGGCATATTTTAATAATGAGATATAAAAAGACTTTGTGTTTGTTTATTATATAAAAAGACATCTTGGTTGTTTAGATACATAATATTATTAGTTTGATTCATTATATGCATTTAATAAAATAGATATGGACATATATTATTTAATATTCTTTAGTCTTTTTAACCTCTTGATAATAAAAAAATGATATCAGTTACATTAAAGATATTAATACAATTAAATTATACTTGCAAATTAAGTAGATATGGATTGATTTATATTCCTTAGACTTTTAGCCTCCTTTTATTAATAGAATAATTAATATTTTTATAAAATAAAATAAATTTTTAGTTGATTAAATAAATGCTACTTTGAATTATAAGTACATTCAGTAAATTAATAAATTATTAATTTATCAATTAATTAATACCTTTTAAATTATTAAAATTTGTATGGTCCTAAAGTTATTAATTTTTAGAGATTTTAGTGTAGTTAGAACGCCCACTACTTGAATAGAAGTTTCCTAACTTCCCACAATAATAAATAATTATTTTTATAGATAAATGTTATAGTTATTAATTAATGTTAATAAACAATAATTTCAATTCCAATCTTATTTGAAAATAAAAGAATTCAATCTCAATCTTCTTTTAATAAATAAATATAAATGATTTATGTAGAATTTTATTTTAATAAAAGAGTGATACTTAACAGTTTTTTCTTTGAGATAAAAGTCATTTATAAAAATATGTAATGTAAAAATTAATAAGCATAGCTAAAAAATATTAATTAATTATTAAGATTATCAATAAATATAGTAATATTAATCTTTAAAATTTGTATTTATCATAACTAAAAATAAAAAGTGAAATGTGCATATTTTTATAGTAATTGATAATGCATAATAAAATAATAATAGTATCATATTCTTTTGAATAATCATATAACAAATTACTAAGTAAAATTAATGAACTTTGGATTCAACTATAATATATTATCGTATATAAATAATATAAATATCAATAAAAAATTAAGGATCATGTTTATAATAATAAATGCAATTCCAAAAATTGATTTTTGCAAAAGAACCAGTGGAGTTGACTAAAACTTTTATTTAGTGGTATGTTTCTCTTTCTTAAATTTACAAAGACACACATGCACTCTTAACAGGTGTACAAGAAAAAATGAGAAAAATCATATTTACTAAATTTTTAAAATTTTCATTTTGCTCAAGTTTTCACCTTTAAGGGCACAAATTATATTTTTAAATAAAAATTTGTATAAAAAAATTAACAGGATTTACACTGAGAAGGGGCCAAGGCCCCTTGCATTCCATTAGTACTTTTAACTATTATATTATAACAATTACATATAAAAAAATTAGGATGATAAAACAAATGTATATAAACTGTAAGATTTTTTTTTATTTTATTCTTTTTATAAAATAAAATAATATAGTGCAATATGTATATAAATTCTATCTAATTTTTATTATACAATGAATTAAATACAAGTTCATGCAATGGCTTGCTTACTAGTTCATATTGATACATATTCTTGCAAGTTTTTGAAAAAAAAAATTACACTCTTTTGTAATCATTTAAAGTTGTAACTTTTATATAAAAATTAAAAAAGTAATTTTTTATGCAACTTTGAATAACATAGTAGTAACTTTTTGTGTACTTGTTGTATATAAAATTTATACATTTATAATTTTTTATAAAAGATCTACAAAATTTTATATAAAAAATTACATCTTTTATGATTTTTACATTAAATTTTCAAAAAAAAACTATAAAAAAAAAAAGTTAGTACATATCGTATCATAACCCAATAAACAGATGGAATCAAAACCAGCTGCAGCTTTACATACGGTTTTGTCATTGAGAAAGAAAAATTCAAAGGAAACCAAATCAAATCATATGCCAAACCAAACTAATTTAATAGGTTACATGTGACTCATGACATAATAGGTGAACTTCCACAAGTCGAAACTAGTAGCCGTAACCCAAGTACATACTCTCTTGTACCATATTTTGCTTATGACTTCATTTTATATTGTAGAGATCATCTTTAGAGAAGCATGATTTGCAGGCTCCATTGATAGAAGTTGCTTCAATGTTAATGGGTACAGTAGCTGACTGAAGCTAGTCAGGCTTGTCTTCTTCTTCTTCTTCTTCTTTTAGTCACAATCCTATAGATAGCAAGTATCTAAGCCACTCTTTCTTGTTCCTTTTAATTTCTATTTTCTAGACTTGAATTTTCTGTGATGGGATTTCATGCATTCTTGTAACAGCAAGGTAACAATAATTTATTCTTTTCTAAACAGGAGGAATCAACCAGCATTAGGGACATAATATTTCTCACCCAATTGCAATTGCTCATTTGATTCTGCATTGTATGCCCATAATGTGTATGTTTTAATTCCCCACCACTGAAAATGAACACTAATGACCTCTGTCTGGTGTGCAATACATTCTGCTCAAAACAGTCTACAAGGCTGGAAACTTTGTCTAAGAAATAATCATGACCACTTTTGATTAAATCCTACATCTCCATAACCTTCCAACATGCTTATTGTTATAACCTCCCTTCCCCCCACCCCAAAAAAAAAGGAGGCTTGTCCAAGTGTTGTTATCATAACCCTATTTTATGTTCAGAAATAGATATAACAATTTCAGAATTTTTTATTGACAGAAAGCTTGTGAATATATGCTCAGGAATACTGAATTATTTCCTCTCACCCCCTCCCTTTTCAGATTTCTTTCTAGTGAATTTTGTATATGCTATTTTAGCTTACATTCTCACTTATCTCTTTAGTAATTTTACTTCTTGATGTACAAAATCGCCATTCAACTCCAGGCACCTGGTAATAAACAACCATAAGAGTTCAGACCTGAAAAGTATATCATATGCATTATTCATTATCATGGTTCCTGATTTGTCAAAAACAACATTCAATTCTGGATCATAAACGTTTGAAACAAGAGATTTATATTCAGTATATCCATTTCTGAGGGATAGTTTGGTTGTTTCAGGCTTTCAACATCATGAATTCTTTCAGGTGCTAAAAGATGAAGTAGATATTGATCAGTTTCTGTTGGAATAATATCAAAATGGCCCCTTAAAAACTCTGTCCTACTGCTACTGTCACCTCACCAGATTACACAGAGAACCAAGACCATAGGCATATATACACATGCCGGGAGACAAGAAGGACAAGAAAGCAAAGGGTTTATATACCAGTATTTGTTTACGTTTAATTTCATTACAGATTCATAGAATATTAACATGACAAATTTCTTTGTCAAATGCTTTTCTAAAGATCTTTCAAGAGCAAATTTCATTGCGGAATTGCTTTTAGTAAATAAAGAAACCATTCGAAATCTGAAACCCAGCCTCAATTTTTACAACTTCCAGTATATAGACTTACTAGTCCCCATACATTTCACACTTTCTTCTCTGGAAGTAAGTTAATCACACAATAACATTCTTCTGTTGTAGAGTTGAGGAAGTTTATAAGAGAGAAATATTAAGCTAGACTATGGAATTAATTATACCAGTTACCCTCAGCCAAGCAAACATGATGGACTCAGAGGGTTTCAGGATGCTGTATTTACCACAAAAATTGTCATCAGAAGCTTTTGTCTCAAGGTGGTTTGGTTTCAAACCTTTTGCCCTAATAAATGAGACTTGTTCCAATAATATAAATATGATTTTAAAGGAAGTTCTTCAGCTCAATATTCATAATCACATAATATTATTTCATTCACAAAATCTTGATAGCAACAATATCCTGATAGTGAGGGTCATCATGTACAGTGACAAAAATGAAAATCTGTATCTATAAAAATGCAAAATCTTTTGCACAAATATACAAATTTGTTGTCAAGATTTATTGGAGGGACAAACATGTCTCTCTAGTCTTTATTCTGCTGTTGGTTAGCTGTTCCTACATTCTTCAGCCAATCAACAACTTCTCTGATGCTTGGCCTTTTGAAAGGATTCTGGTTTACACACATGCAGGCCACATCAAGCACCTGGAGCATCTCTTCTTCAAAGCCCTTCCCTCTGAGAAGAGGGTCAAAGACTTGGTCTTGTTTTCCTTCACTCGTCATTTGTTGCACCCAGCCAACTAACTCTCTTGACATTTTTGGCTTGCATACCTCAAGAGGCCGCCTCCCAGTGAGCAGCTCAAGCATGAGAACCCCAAAGCTGTACACATCTCCTCTCAAAGTGGCTATCCATGCTTGCCCGTATTCTGGTGGAATGTAACCTAATGTACCTACAAGTTCAGTTGTAACATGTGTGTGATACGGAAGAATCAACCTAGACAACCCAAAATCAGCAACATGTGCCTTAAAATTTTCATCAAGGAGGATGTTGCTCGACTTTATATCACGATGCACGATGTGAGGTTCACATATCTGGTGCATGTAGTCCAATCCACAACTTGCATCCTGTGCAATTTTTAGGCGAGTTGGCCAATCGAGTTGAGATGGTCCGTCAGCCTTCTCATGCAACCAGGAATCCAGACTTCCATTTTCCATGTAACTATATATGAGGAGCCGAAAGCCGTCATGCACACAGTAACCTCGCAATGCAACCAGATTCTCATGTTGGGCTGTAGACAATGCCTCTACCTCTGCTTTGAATTCCCTTTCCATTAGACACGAATCTCCTGAAAGCTTCTTGATGGCTAGCGTAGTACCATCTGGCAATCTTGCTTTATAAACCAAACCAAAACCCCCACAGCCTACTATGTTTGCTTGGCTGAAATTTTCAGTGGCTTTTAAGATTTCAGATACAGTAAGATCCTTGATTTCATTTGTTTTATTGGGGAACAATACCACTACACTAGCCTCCTTGTGAACCTCAGGATGAACATCATTGTTGGAGTTTGCAGAAATTGATTCCATTTCAATTTTGTCATGATGTCCTCCTGGATTTATTCTCCTCTTGGACATTATCCATATTATCGAGAGAGTCGAAATAACAATAGTGCTGAAACAGACTGCAAGGCCAAGGCCGATAATTATTTTTTTGTTTAGGCTGCGACGAGCTGTAATATCTCCTTCTTGTGATGGACAAGTGCGGTTAACAGCTAAACCACACAATCTAGGGTTCCCCTCAAAGCTGGATGGGGGAAAAGTATCAAATTGACCCCCTGTTGGTATCTCTCCTTCTAGATCATTATCTGCCACATTGAAAAATGACAAGAAATGTAGGCTTGTGAGTGAATCAGGAATTTCACCAGATAGATGGTTTCCAGAGAGGTTTAATTTCTCTAAGTTGGTCAAGTTAGAAATTTGAGCTGGAATGTTGCCAGAAAAGTTGTTATAACTCAGATCCAGCTGATGAATGACTTGCAGTTGGCCAATTTCTATGGGGATACTACCACTGAGATTGTTGTGTCCCAGATATATTGCTGGTGGTAAGTTGGAAAGCTGATTGTATTGCTGCTGGCTAGCATTGCTGGGCACGATAAAGACAGGCAACTCCAGATAACTCCTTTCTATTTTATTATTTGCCTGCTGTGATGTTAATGCTGGCAAACTTGCAAGCTCTGGAGGAAAAATTCCTGTAATAAAATTGTAAGACAGGTCTACATAGAAAAGCTGGGGAAGTGTGCTCAACCATGCAGGAATTGAACCAGTGAATCGATTATAGGACAGGTCGACTACCTCAAGTTTCTGAAACTTAGCAAGCCATCTTGGAATTGAACCTGTGAAATTACAACCACCCAGACCTAAAACTTGGAGTTTTTGGAAATCATCTGGCCCTATCAAATTCTCATCATCTGGCATTACTTCCTCATTAAAATTTTTGGAAAGGGCTAGGGTAGTAAGGCTCTTGAGCCCTGTGAGTATTCTCATAGCCCCAGTGAAATTCCTTAGTTTGTTGGTAGAAATTGATA
>JANHAO010012405.1:0-16397 GCA_026873985.1 Saraca asoca | reverse complement strand
ACAAAATGAATCACATAACAATAATTTATCACATTTCAAACCACATAACAATAAATTACAAATAAAATGAACCACATAACATACATTTTTATAATCATAAATCAAAAAATAAAAAAACACAGTCATTCAATGGAAATCATAAACAAACACAGAAAAAGGTCAAAAACATAAACAAACACAGATTAAACACAAAAAAAGGTCAAAAACACAACGAAACCACAAGAACGACGAAGAACACAACGCAAAAACCACCAAAATCAACAGATTAAATGCTTTTACCTTGTTATGGAGAAAAAGAAGCTTCAAATAAGGAAGAAAAATAAGAAACCCCATCGGAGCTGCGAATGGATGACGAGAGGACGACGAGCGAACGCTGCGAACGGCGCGAAATCTGCAGAAAATGAAATTAGGGACGTGTTTAAAGGTTTCAAAAATTCCAATGAAAATTCCAACGGAATATTTTCATTGGAATTTAATAAATAATCAAAATACGTTGTATAAATTAATTGATATTCCAACGGAATATTCTAACAGATAAAAATTCGTTGGAATATTCAAATGGAATTTACAACGAAAAATTATGTCCGTTGGAATTTAATAAACAATCAAAATGCGCCATATAAATTAATTGATATTCCAACGGATAAAAAATTGTGGGAATATTCCAACGGATTTTCCAACGGACAATTATGTCTGATGGAATATTCCCATGGAATTTTTAGTCCGTTGTAGTTTCCGTTTGAGTATTCTAACAGATAGTCGTTCGTGGGAATTACCATTGGAATATTCCAACGAAATTTTATCTGTTGGAATATTTAGTTGGAAAATTGTGAATTTCTTGTAGTGTTTGGCCGTATTCATCCCCATATGTTTGAATTGGATGAACGAATCTTGTCTACCAATATGAGTGAATTGATTGCTTTTATGCTATGTATTTACTACTTATGGCTACCTCAATGTGATATCAATTGTGATTGTTGCCCATTATTTTTAAAATTAAGATGATATATGACAGGTTGGCTGACTTATTCTTAAATACTAAGTAAGTAAATGCCTAGTGAAGAGACTAAGCACTATACGTTCCAAAAATTGAGTTGCTAAACCATGATAGTTTGGTATCAGAGCGTGGTTGAGATCACACTTTTCTGTTTTTTATTATACCCTTTCAATACGCTATTATGTCAAAGAAAATGATGTTCACTAAACACTTTGATGCAATTGATGTTACACTTGGGAATCTCGAAGAAGTTGTTGAAGCTATAAGAAAATTGCAAAACAAAGAGGCCATTGAACTCTTTCGAAAGGGAAAAGATTCAAAATCTCTCGAGCACTGAATCTCAAATCTTGACAATAGAGTAATAGTTAAAGGTGCAGGGACTAATGATGCTTTACAAGTTGGTGAGCAACCTGTTGTTATTGAGAACACTTAGCAGGATTTGGGAGATGCTATGAAAGATCTTACCAACAAGATGAAAGATGTTGTAGTAACTCTTCGTACTAAGCTAAGTGACATAACAACCTTAGTGAAGGTAGAAATGGCTCACAAAAGGGTTGTACCTCGAAATGTTAGAGGAAATTATGGAATCTTGCAAATTCAAGTAGGCATGGAATTAAATTTTCACATTTATTCTATATTGATGATATTGTTTTGTTTCCAAAAGCAAAGAGTAATAACTATGCTATTATTAAATATACCTTTTATGAGTTTATTGAAATTTCAGGACTTATGGTTAGTCTGGAAAAATGTAGATTCTATTTCTCCTAGAATGTTGATGCCCACTCCAAGGAAAATCGAACAAAGAAATTACAAATAATTCATAGCAAAGGTCTAAGCAGACAAGCCAATGACTTCCAATTTCTGGTGGACAAGTTTAAAGAGAGAATCCAAGACTGGCAATCAAAGCATCTATCCTCTATTAGAAGGGTCATTTTATCTAGTTAAATGGGATGTGGTAACATTACCTAAATCTTTAAGAGGTTAAAAATAAAGTATTTCTCTCTAATTAACATGACTTTCATTAGGAATTTAGCCTAGAATTTTATAATAAATGGTTAGGCCTCGTGGGTTCAAGTTCTTACAAAAAAAAAAAAAAAACATGTGTGAGGGAATTAATGGTGTTAGAGTTAATAGGGTTTGTTCTCATAATTGGAAGGTTCTAAAATGCACCACAAATATTATAAAAGATGTGATGAGATGGTTGATGGGTAATAATAATAAAATTAATTTTTAGAATGATACTTGGTTAGAGATTAGACCTTTGAGACAAAATATTTAAAGTCCTTTAACTCAAAGGGATTCCAACCTAAAAGGTAAGGATGAAATCATTCAGGGGGTCTGGAATTTAAATAGTTTATCAATATTTCTTCTCCTTAGTATTGTTGATTTAACTTTTGGAACTTCTTTCAACCTTACTAAAAAGGAAGACTATTTGGTCTAGGGTTTATCCAAATCCTATGAGTATTTAATTAAAAACATTTATTACATCTTAAAATGAACTCACATATCACAATTAACTTAGAATTTGAAATGGATTTGGAAAACCCCTACTCTTTAAAAAATCCATTTCTTTATTAGGTTAGTTGCTTTTAATATGCTACTAAAGAATTTTTAATCAGAAGGAGAATAGATGTACCTCCTTTTTGTGTCTCTTGTCATACTAATATTGACTATATGGATTATGTTTTGCGAGAGTTTCTAGTGGCTTTGAACATTTGGTACAATTTAGGTATTCCTAAGCCCTGTTTGGAATTCTTTAATTCAGATTTTGTGAATTCGCTGAAATGCAATCTAACCTCAAATTAAATAAGTTGTAATATTAATAATTTATGGGCTACTATGTTTTATTTTTGGAATTAGGAACCTTTGGTTAAACAAGAATAAAGTAATTTTCATTTTTTACTAAGGAATATTTAATTTGAAAAAAGCCACTATGACCAAAGTAATGGAGTACTGGACAGTTAGAGGATAGATTAAAGTACCTTTTACCTAGTTGGTCAAAGAGGTCAGGTGGGAGCCCCCTTCTCAGGGCTGGTATAAATTAAATTTTGATTGAGCAGTAAAAGGGAACTCAGGACAAGTGAGGTGTTTTGCTATAATTCAAAATAATAATAGGGACTGGACACAGGTTACAAAAGAGGGCTGAGAGTAAGCTCAAATTTTGTAGTTGAATCATGTGGTTTGAGAGATGGGTTGATGTTGGCTCATCATAGGGGTTTGGAGTTGGAAGGGGATGACAAGGAAAGACAATAAGAGAAAATAAGACAAAAGGAAAGGAAAAGGGACAAATGGTTAAGAAATGTATTCCATTCTTATTTGGATGTTTAATATACTCTCAAAAACTCTAAACTAGATAAGCATAAAAATACTTGTAACAGGAAATGTTGAAGGGTTTTTGAGGATTAACCATAACTCCCCATTCCCTTCTCTTCCTTCACTAAAACTTCCAAATAAAAGAAAGGTTATACAATAATCTTTTCTTTCCATTTCTTCCCTTTAATTCTCTTTCATTTGAGCATACCATTCATAATAGGAAATTATTTTTAATATGATCATTCAAT
Organism: Saraca asoca; assembly: GCA_026873985.1. Classification (NCBI taxonomy): domain Eukaryota; kingdom Viridiplantae; phylum Streptophyta; class Magnoliopsida; order Fabales; family Fabaceae; genus Saraca; species Saraca asoca. Next base: position 12,839 of record JANHAO010012405.1, on the reverse strand, counting down.
TTCTAGTTAGATTCTTATAATTTGCAAGTTTTAAATTATATTTTTTTACTTATTTTTTGTTTTTATTGGATGCATTTTTTCATTTTCTAATTAGGTTATGTTGTTTATTAGCTCACGTGAACAACAATTTGATAACAATATATAAATTGAAAAACTTATGATTAATCATTTCTCTTTGAAAAAGAAATAATTATGCAAAATGTAATAATTTATTCTAAATTATTTATTACTTAAAATACAAATAGAAATTATATGAAAATTTAATATCAAGTAGTATGTTATATTAACAAAATATTATTCATGTATATCAATTACTAAAATTAACAAGAAAATAATGAAAAGTATTTGTTGACGGTAGATTTCGGTCTGATCTAAATCTAGCCAATAGAGGGGGTTCTTTGGGGACCCAAACTGTTTCTTAGTTGTTGAGGAGGTAGGAAGGTGTTGGATGACGAGAGGAAATGGGGAGAAGAGAGAAATACACAGAGGGTTTAATGTGATTCGGCCAAGTTCGGATGGTATCAGACCCTACGTCCACAGAGAGATTTTATTAATATTGAAGGAATATTTATAGAGCTTTGGCTATAGCTTTTGGCAAAGTTTCTGCTAGTATCTCTTACCCCTCTCTTTCTTTCTTTTTTTTACAAGGTTTCTAACCCCCCATTTATAAAAGTATGGAGGGGTACAAATGGAATTAAATAAACTATACATCTGTTACATCAAATATTAAATGTACAAAACTATCTAAAGTACTAGAGACTGGCTTCTGTAGGCTACTTTTTGCGAGGGGGACTTGATAGTCGTATCTGTAAAATGATGATGCAAGTTATTTGTTGGTTTTATGCTTGACCTCAGCGAGCTTCTGGCGATGGAGGATTGTGTCCTAGCGAACTAGTGCTCGTATGCTGGGCCATTGCTGGTTAGTGACCTCAAGCTCGTTTGACCAGTAAGCTAAAGGCTTTTGCACAATGATCTGGGAAGCTTGTCCCTTAGTCAGACTCAACTTCTTCTGGGCTTTTACCAGCCCACTGTGTAGTGTCAATTTCTACTGATAACATTAGCCCCCAACTCTTAGTTCGCTTTGCGAACTGGGAGTTAGAATTTTGCTGGCAAAAGCATGTGCAACTATGATACACCGTGACTCTGGTCTTTATCTTACGCACTTGCTCTCCTTTGTGAGGTGTGAATTCGGTGAACGGGGGCCTTGTGAGACTCTAAATGCTGCATAGGTTAGTTTCTGTTGTTGGACCCTTATCCAGCCCATTCTAGATCCAAAACCAGATGATATTTGGCCATGGACGATTGTGCAGTCAAATCCTTTCAAGTCAATCTATCGTTTCATTTTTCTAGGCAAAACGCGTCTTGTGGTTATTGGTGCACTGGCTGTTGGTTTGCTCAGTATTCAAATTGGAAAATTCAAAAATTTTCTAAAACCCTAACCGAGCAATACCCCAGATCTCGTTGGAAAAGAGTGTTACAATACAAATAAATTACAAATTTGAGAGACTTAACCAACCTTTGGCCAAGCTTAGCAACGGATTTAGCTTCAATCTCCACCGAAGAATCGGTCCACTCATCTCGACCTTTACCGATTGCTCATGCCGGAAAACTATTTCCAATTGGCCTCAACTTTTGAAGCATCGTTCCACTCCTAAGTGCTAGCTAGAGAAAGGAACTAAAATTTCAGCTTCTCAAGCCGAAATTAGACCTCGAAAGAAAACCCTAGCAGAGCCGGCTTCTTCTCTCTTTCTACAATTTCCCCCCTAAATTTTTGATGGTTCAAAACATAGCCGTTGACCCGAAGAAATGGGCAAGGCCAAACGACATGTCGTTTGGCCAGCAGCTGCCCCCCACTGAAAAATTATTTTTCAATCCTTACAATTTTTGCAAATTATAATTTGGCCCCTGCAATTTTAATAAATTACAGTTTGGTCCCTGCACTTTTAGCATTAACATTTTTAAATTTTTTTAACATTAATAGCAATTTAAGTGACAATAGTCACTATGTTAAAGCCCCAAATTCACAAAAATGCCAAAACTCCTTTTGCATATTAAACAGTTTCCATCCACTCCTCTTCTTTATCAATTCCCTTCAAAATCTCGAATGAGAACTTCACCAAAGTACCTCACTAATTAGTACTAATTTCTTCATCAGACTCTATCTCAACTCAATCTTTTCTCTAGCTCACGTTAGTAGCATCATCGTTCGAATTTGATTGAAGCTGCTAGGTTAATTTGTTTTTGCAAGCTATTCTTCATTTGATTTTAACAAGCTAATGAAATGGTATATTATCAAATAGCTATTAGGGACTAAGACTAAGACTATTTTCTTTGAATGAATTAGCACGTTCAAAAAATATTGTGCTTTTTAGATGCTCAGAGATTTTTTGCGATGAACACTATACATATTGTGCTTTCTTCGTTGTGCTCTCAGAATTTGTGAATTGTTGTATTATCAAAATACTTGTTACTCTATGGATGATGTGTCTTTTTACCTTCAATAGCTTAGCATATCAAAATCTAACAATGTAAGAGAGATATCTCAACGTATTGTTACACTCTTATATTCTGCAGAAGCCTGATATTTGTGTAATTGTTAGCTTCAACATACCAAAAAGTCTTCATTTAAGTTTTATTTAGCAGGCAGTTCTTTTGCTATCAGCTTGTGTGTATCTCTAATTGGTCAAAAAACAGACCATCTTCAAGTTTAAGTTACATAAATCCTTGAGTTATTCACATTAGTTGTTGCTATATGTCTACTTAGATTTATTAGAAAAGGAAGTCAATTTGGTTCCATCATTTATTTCAGAACATTATTTAACTTCTATAATTTGTTTTTGCCATTGGTTACCTTTCTACCATCATGATGATTATGTTGTAAATGACACTGGTACGTTAAATGTTCTTTTAATAAAAGACACTTAGTGTTGGTGCCTTTGTTTAATTTGCTTTTCCTATTGGTAATGATTTTACTGGTGAGTCTGAACTCTGTGTTGTTAGCTGTATAGATGTATCTTTAAATTCAATAAACCCCTACTTGGAAGGAGGGAAAAAACAGAGGAATAAAATGAGAAGAAAGAAAATAAAAAGAAAAAAAATTGTAATTTTGTTGTTTAATTGGAAATAAAACAAGGGGAAAGGAAAGGGAAAGAAATTTTTTTTTCTTTTCCTTGTTTGAGTAAAAAAATGATTGGAAAAAAAATACTATTTTCACTTTTATTAACAATTTTATCCTCGAAATAAATCATTTTATTATATGAAACTTTACATTAATTTATTTTCAAATTATTATTCTTATATCATTGTAATTTGTTTTTTTGTTAATTAAAGGGGGGGTTAATAATCTTATAAAGAAAAAAAAAAAAGACAGAATGGTGAAATTTATGACATTATATGAAATAGAACAAAAAGTAGCTAGAATTGTCAAATGATAATAAAAGCAAATTTTCCACCCATTTTTTGTCCAACTTTAGAAAGAAATTTTTTCAGTGAGTCTCAAATTATTTTCCATGAAATATCTCTACTCTTCTCTTCTATTTTCTTTGTAAAACCAAGGAGGAGTAAACAATACTTTCTATCCATTTTTTTGTTATATTTTTCTTTTCTCTCAATTTCTACCCAAACACATAAAGGGCAAATGTCATCAGTTGTAAAATTGTTTTTCCTATTGACATTTAGTATGCCTTTTGTATTTCTCGAAATCGTTTATGTAAATGAATTTGACTTTTTCTCGAAATAGAGTGTGTGTGTATATAATAATATTATGTTGATGAATTTAATTATCATTTATTTTAAAATTAACTAACATAGGTTAAGCACGTACACATGCAACGGATGTGCCACCAATACCTAATACATATATAAAGTTGCCCACAAATGACATTAAGAACGACAATACTTGCGGCTTTTTGCCCTGCGTGGGGTAAAAAAAAAAAAAAAATTCCCCTGGTGTTGCATCCAAAATATTTACTTTCATGATGCAATACATTGTTGACACTAACGACTTCACTTTTTTTTTTCTTTTTTTAAATAAAAAGTTCGAAAACGTTAGTATCATTAACATTTTCTAACATTTTTTTATTTTTTAAATAAAAAATTTAATTTTATGAAATTTAATATTTTTTTATTTTTTTTAAAAAAAATTATATTTTTTCATATGACTATTCATCAACAATAATATCAGACGATAACATATTTAAAATTTAAAATAAAATTATATAAAATAATTAGATAATATATCACAATTAATTATATACTAACTAAAATTATAATAAAAAGTAAAATCCTCCAATGAATAAAAAATTCAAATACTAAATTTAAAAAAAAAAATAAATTTTTTTATTTTTTAAAAAATAAAAATAAAATAATTAAAAAATGTTGGTATCAAAAAAAATTTAAAAATAAAAAGAAGGAAATTCCAACAAAAAAATTTTAAAAAATTAAAAGAAAAATAAGATAGATTAGGAAGGAAAAATGTAAAAAAATTTCAAGAAAAATAAAAAAACAAAACAAAGTTGGTCCCAAAAAAAATTTTAAAAATAAAAAAAAAGGAAATTTCAACAAAAAAATTAAAAAAAAAAGAAAATAAGATAGAGTAGGAAAGAAAAATGTAAAAAAAATTCAAGAAAAATAAGAAAACAAAAAAAGTTGGTCCCAAAAAATTTTAAAAAAATAAAAAAGAAGGAAATTTAAACAAAAAAAAAGAAAATAAGGTAGATTAGGAAAGCAAAATTGTAAAAGAAAAAATCAAGAAAAATAAAAAAATAAAAAAATTCTTAACTTTTTTCCATTTTTCCCCGACAGTCAAATACATAATGCTTGCTTTTATATGGCTCAATTGTTTCTCTTTTAATTTTTTAATTTTTATTTTTTTAGAAATTGTTTTCACATTTTTTCTTTCCGAATCTGTCTTATTTTTTTAAAAAATTTTTTATTAAAATTTCCTTCTTTTTTATATTTTTAAATTTTTTTGGGACCAACTTTTTTTTCTTGAAATTTTTGTATTTCTTTCCTAATCTATCTTATTTTTTAATTTTTTTAAATTTTTATTCAAATTTTCTTCTTTCTTATTTTTTAAGTTTTTTAGACCAATACTTTTTAATTATTTTTTTATTTTATTAAAAAAATTATTTTTTCAAAATTTAATATTTAAATTTTTTACTCGTGAAAAAATTTTACTTTTTATTAAAATTTTAGTCAATATATAATTAATTGTGACATATTATTCAATTATTTTATTCTAATCATATTTAAAATTTTAAATTTTCTATCATCCAAATTTTCTGAATTTACAATTGATAAATAATAAGATGAAAAAATATAAAACTTTTTTAAAAATTAAAAATAAAAATTTTAAAAAAAATTGAATTTTTTATTTAAAATAAAAAAATAAAATAATATCCAGCTTTTTATATAAAAAAAAAAATTCAAAGACGTTAGCATCCATAACATGGACGTAAATATCTTGAATGCAACACCATCCGGGAATTTGTTTTTAACTTTACCCCCACACAGGGCAAAAAGTCCGATACTTGCACGCCTCACGTTGCTTTCGATGTTTTGTGAGAATTCACATCCTTCTTAACTCCTGCAAACCTGGCATTATTTTGTCGTTTTCCAAGTCGCTGTCCACGCTGTGAGACTTCAAACTCAGGTACCCTTGTTTTGCCGTATCGTACTCTATTTTCTCTTCTTGCCCTCTTTTTTTTCTTTAGTAATATGAAAATTGATTTATTTCTTTTCTCAATTATTTTTCGCTGTCTAAATTTTTAGGCAGAACTATTCGAGGAGAATCATGATAGAACAAATGATAACAATTGGAAGGGAATCCTACTCTATATTTTATACTTTTTTTTGGAATTAATTTTTTCAGAATTAAATTTATTTCATTTTATTTATAAATAAATTTAATTGTTTGAAAATTATATAAAAAATAATTATTTCAATTAATTAGTAATTGAATTATTTTATTTGAAATATATAAAAATATATAAAATATAATTAAAAAGTATATTTTGATAGTATAATGACAAATAAAATATTAGGATGAGAATAATATTTTTTATATAATATATGTTTAAGTTAAATGAAATGTATTATATTGAAACTCTTGAAAAATTTAAAGGATTTTATAATAATATAAATATAAATATAATAAAAATTATAAATAAAATGAATTATTCTTTTATTTAAATTCAAATTTAAAAAGTAATTTATATTAAAAATGAAATAAAATCTTTTTTTTTTTAAATATAGTAAAGGAGGGTGGAAAAATTGTGCAAACCACTTAAATTTTATAGAAAAAGAAAATTATTTGAGTTGTGACTTATACGCAATTTACTTAATTAGCATATGGAATAAAGTTCTGAATTTAATATTTACATAATATAATTACTCTATCACGATAATGATTGATTGAACGAATCGTAAGAATTGAAATGAAAATAGAAATAGGATGAATAAAAGTGGAATACTCAACTCCAATCACATGCCTTGTAGAATAAAAAATGGAATGAAAGTACGAATTCATTTCATTCTTACATTTCACTTCACATCATTGGGGCGATGCATTTATTTCCATGGCCATCCATTACATCAATCAAACACCAATCTAATTGAATAACTTTCAACTGACGTTTAAAAAAAAATATGAAAATATTATATCTTATAATAAAAAATGTGAGAGGTTGGTAAAAAAATTTAGAAGATATAAATATGAAAGTAAAAAATAAAATTGAATCTAATTAGTCTATTCTTTCTTACATTTTTACCTTCATTTTTATCCTCACCTTTGACCAACCCAACATAGAATATGCAAAAAATTGTAAGCGAAAATAAAAGAAAATTAAATAAAATTTCTAATCTCTTGTTTTTTTTTTTATTGTTATTGTAACATTTCTTTTTTTTTTTTAAATTAATGTAACATTTCTTGTCTAGCTCTCAAAATTATTGACACCGCAACTTCAATAGAGAGACAATAATCTATGCGACTTTTGAACCTCGGTCGTCCTATTGTGGACCAGCCATGCTGCTCGTCCTATAGCAGAGGGTCACAAAGCTTTTTCTAAGCTCCATTATCACAAAATATAACCTCTTTTGATTTGTTTTTATTTATTTTTTTTATTTTTTACAGTGTAACGACAACTCTTAAGGTATAATTCAATTATAAATAGGATAATACTTGGTTACTTATTCAAAATTTTTGTGAGTTTACGAGAGTTTAATATAAAAATTATAAATTTTTATATAAAATATCATAGGTTTTCATAAAAAGTTATAAAGATTTTACGTATAACAAGTATACATAATTTTTTACCTTAAAATTGCATCAAAAATTTTTTTTTTCATTTTTATATTAAACTTATAATTTTTAAAATTATAAAAAGTATAAATTTTTTTATAAAATTCATAAGAGTTCATATTAATATAGATTTTTTAGAATAAGCATAACTTCATAAATCTTAAAGAATTTAGTTGACAGATATATTTATATTACTTTTAGGATAAGAATATTTTTATTTCAGAGAAAGAGTGATAAACACAAGAGATTTTAAATTTGTTGGATTTATATATTTTCTAGTTTTAAATTTGTAATAATCTCTTCTTGTAACAATAAGAAGTAAGGAAACTTTTCTTGATAGATACAAACTTATCATTACCCCCATAATTATAACTTTCCAAAAGGAGAAATTCTTATCTGGATTTTACGTGCATCACTAAGACATATCTACTATGATGTATCACAAAAACTGCAAGACTAATAAATAGATAATTTTTAATTTAATTTATTTTTTCGTATCATAAGTGTTTTGGAATATTATTGCTGCCCAACAATTTTTAGTTGTAAGGCAACAAGGACATGGGCAGGAGGAGTACATACCCGCACGTCTTGATCAACATTTCCAGTAACATTGAAACCACACGTATATACAAATGGAGATAAGATCTCCACACCTGCACGCCAGGTTGCTATCCTCCAACCTTTTTATTTAGAGAAAATAATCAATCTCATTATTTCATATGAAAAATACTTTCACTTCTTCTAAATTTTAATAAAATTATTTGAACATCTTTTTTAATTTTAAAATCTATTTAGACTTTCCTTAAAATATATAAAAAAAATACACTTATATCAAATTTTGATTTTTTTGTATCAATCATATTTTATTCATTTGAACTTAATCAAAATAAGGTTTTAATCACAAAATATTTATAATATTTGATATTGTTAAATTTGACCTTCATAGTCATCTTTTCTCATTGTTTTTCGTTAATAAAAAATTCATGTATATTTTTAATCCTACTTTATTCTAAATTACTTCTATTTTATTTTAAATTATTTTTTTACAATAAATTGTAATTTATTTAACGTAAATTATATTAATTTCTTATTTTATTTTATTTTATGTAATGTAATAAAAAATTTATTCTATTTTAGAATATTTTTACAATAAAAATATTTTAGAACGAGATGAGAGATTTGTGTATTTTATTCTATTTTAATTTTTGAATGTTTTATAATGTTATATTAATCAAGTTTATATTTGCTACAAATCTTTTAAAAACAAGAAAATTTTATTAGTTCATCTTAACTGGCACTAAACAATAATGATTAATCATAACATCAGAAAAGATGAATCAGAATTTATATCTCATTTAACTTTTCAAATTGAGAAAATTTTATCAATATCTGATTGGAGTTAAAATCCTTTTGTAGGCAAAAAATTTTCCACAATCTATGAACTAATAGGGTATACATATTGAAATTATATTCAAGCCTGGTATTATATTCTATATTTTCAAAATTAAAATTATACTCATACTTGGTTATTCTTTTTCAATCAGAATACTAAGTACAAATTTCCAAATTGGTTTTTCACTTGGTGGGATATTTTCGTTCCTATTCCAGAAATATTTCTAGAAAATGTCAAGGAAGGGTGGAAAGTATTCCAATCTTGTTTTGACAGCTTAAATTATGGGAATTTCCCTATCTTACTCTAGTTCTATTCAAAAATTAGTTTACCTTGGATTTATTTTTAGAAATATCAATACTCCAAGGAAAATCAATTCTTAAATATACCAGCTCTTTATAGGACTAGTTCTGTCAAATGGTGGGCATATTATAATCAAGCTCACAAGGCACATAAAAACCAAATTTTGAAATGGTTTGAGAAAAACCCTCATTTTCATAAAAATATGAAAGCAGGGTCAAGCCAATTTCTTCAAGATAAATCCAGTATTACAGCTACTCTAGCAGCAATATCAATGAAAGAAGATTATGTAGAGAAACTCCAACAAATTCTCTTTCAGCTTAAAGGCCAGTCAACAAAATCTAGTTCTTCCAGTTTGGCTAGTCTAGGAGAGCAAGAGAAAGATTTTGTCCAATCAAATGAGGATGATTGACTTCTTTTGAAAGTTGTTGGGGAATCTTTTGTCTTATTTTGAAAAGATGTTGGAGCCAAAAAGCCATTTTGTTTTCTTGTGTCGACACTTTATTTGAATTTGAATTTGAATTTGAGTTTCATTTGGTTGAAATGTCATCTTTATTTCATCTGGTTTAAATTTGCATCTTCACATGAATTTCATTTCGCTAAGATGTCATCTTCATTCCATCTGAATTTGAATTTGTATCTCATCTTTTGACATTTGAATTGTTAGATATCAAGGGATTGAGAAAAAATAAATACATGACAAATGGGTGAATTTCATGAAGGAATTCAAGACAAATGTTCCCTTCTTCAATTAGTTCGAAGTTTATGCTCAGGGAAAACCTAAAATAGATTATCCTTTTAGTGATTTGGTTAGTGTTACTGCTACGATTACCCACACCCAAATGACTTCCAAAGGAGATAGGATAGTTTCTGAACTTCCAACTCCACCTCAAACTTTAGGACAACCATTCCTTAGTAAATCTGTCCAAATAGGAGAAACCTCTAGTTCAGGTAATACTTCTAAGCAAATAGATCAACTTCTATCCAAACCTTATGAGACACAGCCCAATAGATCTCATAACTTAGATTTGACAAATAAAATAGAAATAGCTAAGACTAGTGTCTCAAATCACAAATTAGAAAATCTTGCAGTTATCCCTGAGTCACCCTTAGGAGGTAGCTTCGATAGAAATCTTCAAATTTCAAATAAAGCTTCTAAATAGATTCTGGGGTAATTTCTGAGGAAGAAGAACCTAAGGTAGAAATCCTAGGTACCTTAGAACCAAATTATCAAAATACCATAAAACCTCAAATAACTCTCATCCAGAATTCCTACAATAGGAATAACATCTATGAATGGAACATAGATGGAAAGTCTGAGTATGGGATTATCCATCTCTTACAACAAATGACCATGGTTAGCACAGGTTACCAAACAATGCATGGATTTGACGATACATCAGCCGCTCATGTCTTAGTTGCTGGATTTACTAGCCAACTCAAAGGTTAGTCGGAAGATCACCTCACTGACTTAGAAAGACAACAAATCCTTAATACTCTCAAATCGGATAGTCAAGGAGAATTAATATTAAGATCAGAAGGTAAATCCACTCCTGATGCTGTAAATACCTTAATCTATATCATAGCCAAATGATTTCCAAAATTGACATTTTTATCAACAAATTAGAAAACAAAAAGAATTATCTTAATTGATACGAGTCTAATGGTAATCATTTAGCATATTAGTAAAGATAATCTTCAAATTATTTCTCATTCTACTGTCTAGATTGGGAAAATTTTATTCAAGCCAAACCCTTTAGTACGCAAAAGATTTTCCATAGCCTATAAACCAATTGGGTACATATATTGGGACTATATGTAGTACTGTTATAATACCTTATATTTTCAAAATAAAATATTTTTGCATACTTGGTTATTCTTCTTCCAAAATACCAAGTATAAACGTTTAAGTTAAATCTTTACTTGGTAGGATATTTTCGATCCTTTACCAGAAATTTTTCCAAAATAAAGTCAAGGTAGAATGGGAAGTTTTCCCATTTTGCTTTGATATTTTAATGGGAATTTTCCCATTTCGCTCCAATTTCACTCAAACATTAGTTTGCTTTGGACATACTTATCAAAATACCAGTATGCTAAAGAAAATCGATTTTTTCAAACTAGTTTATCAAATGATTTTATAATTAGAGTAGACTACAAATCTACAATTGTTTTCACTAATTATCATAAGAGATTTCTTAAATGTTTAATTTATATCCTGATATCTTTCAAAATTTTACAAATTTGAGTTATCAAAATTTATATTTTTGGATAGATTATGAATCTACCTAAGATATTTTAAATGAAATTTTACAAATCCTATGTTTTGAGCCCTCTCTCAAAACATTAGTCAATAGTTCAGACAATTGAACATTTTGTTCTTACAAATTCAATGAAAAGAATTTCTCTTTTTCAAATCAAATTTAGATTTCAAAGATGTTTGACTCACATCTCTGATTTCTTTTCAATTTTTTCAAAACATTTTTCAAATTGATTTTATCTTTTGATGAAGCTGCCAACTCTTCTGCAAGCATTCTCCGAAATACCGAAGTCTTTATTAAATTATAAGTTATCTTTCATCAATAAAAGTTATTTGTAGTCCTACTATGATCTTTACTTCATTTGTAGTTAGGCTTATATTTTTGTAGGGGTCACCTCCACGGCTTCTAGTATCAAATCCAGGGGGAAGTAGAGATAGTTTATGAATTAGAAATTTTTGTTGCTTCATGAAGTTTATACTAATATTTGAACATGAAGATAATCTAGAAATATTTTGAAAGTAAGCATTATTGTTTTGAGTATAATGTTGTATGTATAATTACTTATATAGTAAATCTATTACGTCAATATTTATAGAGGAGAGGAGGTTACAATGGTAATTTCTTATATAGTAAATCTATTATATCAATATTTATTGTACAAGACAGAATGGACAGACAAAATCTTATTATTCGATTGCTGCAGATTGTCTTCAGCAGGTGGGTCCAGCGTGTCTGCTGGGCAAAGTATAAATGGATCTTCTGCCTAGCGAGCTTCCAGGTCACTAGTCATACTTCATTAGTCAGATCATTCAGTCTAAGGACGTACCCGTCATCGGATAAATCGAGGTCAAGCTCGCTTCGTCATGCACGAGCTCAAGCTGTGGAGATCGCTTCATGACACAAATTAATGACAGAGTGCTCTCCGAGCTGGTCCTTTGCCACTCTCGGGCCGTTTGCGGGTCCGTCTAAGGCGAACCAAATTTCTCATATAATACTTGTTTTTTTATTATTAATGTAACATCTCTTGTCTAGCTCTCAGAATTATTGACACCACAACTTCAATAGTGAGGCAATAATCTATGCGCCTTTTGAACTTGAGGCTCCTATTGTGGACCAACCATGCTACTCGTCCAATAGTAGAGGGTTTCACAAAGCTTTTTCTAAGCTCCATTACCACAAAATGTACACCCACAATCTCTTTTGATTTGTTTTTATTTATTTTTTATTTTTTACAGTGTAACGACAACTCTTTCGGTATAATTCAATTATAAATAGGATAATACTTGGTTACTTATTCCAAATTTTTGCGAGTTTACGAGAGTTTAATATAAAAATTTTAATGTAAAATTAAAATTTTTTATATAAAATATTATATTTTTTTATAAAAAGTTATATAAATTTTAGGTATAACAAGTACACATAATTTCATAACCTAAAATCGTATCAATTTTTTTATTTTTATATTAAAATTATAATTTTTAATAAAAAGGTTATGAAAAGTATAAATTTTTTTTTCTAAAATTCGCAAGAGAACATATCAATATGAATTTTTAGAATACATATCAAAGCATAACTCTATATATATTATAGA
>JANHAO010012404.1:0-16442 GCA_026873985.1 Saraca asoca | reverse complement strand
TCTTATTTTTCCAGGCTACTGGTGGGAAAAATAAGAAGGGCAGGGCATTTGATTTTGGATAAGAGGTGGCCCACTATGCATCCTCGAGTCATGGGTCTATGTCTGGGTCACAGACATTTACCACCCAGTATGACTCTTCGATTAACTCTCAGCTGCAGGATCATGTCAGATAGTTAGAGACCCAGGTGTCGGAGTCTCAGCAAACTATCTCTCTTATGATGAGTGAGTTGATTGCACTTAAGTAGTAGTTCAGTTCCATCACTGGCCAGCTTGCTTCTGTACCCTCGCATTCCTCTCAGACTTCTTTGGTTCCAGCCCCTACCATTGATGAGGATGAGAAGCAGTTGGCAGATGATACTCACGATGCCTTGGGGGACGATTGATATTGTTATATTTATATTACTTGTTATTATTGACATTGTTACATTCAGATTTTTTATATTATTTATTATATGCATTTTTTCACATTGGATATTACTTATTGTTTATAGTGATTTTTTTGTTCCATGTGCTGTTTTGTTGAATTGGGTAGTATATAAAATAAAAAATTGATTGAAATTTTTTTTATTTCCAATAGAACTTCCAATGGATATTGACCCATTGAAATATTTTTCAAACTATTAAAAAATAAAAAATTACTGTTCCAACAGATTTTGTCTAACTGGCTATTCCAATGGATTTTGTTTAACGACCTATGCCAATGCATATTCCAATGGATTTTGTTTGTTGGAATATTCCAGCGAAATTTCTAATGGACGAATCCGTTGGAATACTCTAATGGAATTTCCAATATATTTTGTCCGTTGGATCCGTTGGAATAACTCATTGGACAAATTTTTTGATTTGATATTCCAACAGGCTTTCATTGAAAATTTGTTAGAATGAGCCACTGGAATTTACCATTCCAATGCGTGGTTTTTCAACGGACCAATACCTATTGGAATTTCCGTTAGAATGACCAATTCCAATGGATTTTTGTGGAATTCCAATAGATTTATTCCATTTGAATTTCCTAAAATTCTTGTAGTGATATATATATATATATATTCATGGCGTTGGCATAGTTATATTTGTACCAAAAACTATATAAATTATTGTTATGATTGATTATATAGTATATGTAAGAGATCACAGATATCTTTTCTTTTAAATTTGTAGTTTTATCTCTTCTATGACACCTGTTTTAATTTGCTTATGATTTTGTTTCTATCATTTCAATGAACCAAAGAGAGTTTTAAACTTGATTAGAATTTTGAATTGAAATTCTTTTTGGTTGAAGAAGTCACAGGACCTTTAATAGTACATTGTGCATAGAAGTGAATTCAATCCTTGTAAGTAATTTGACAAATCATGTTAACTGCAATATTCTAAATTGGCATATAAGAATCTTTTTTCTTCCTTTGATTACTGATTACTATTTAGCTAATGTAGATCATGTATGACGGAAGAGACTTCTTCTTATAGAGCAATTACAAATCAATAGCTAATGGATAATTGTAATCAGATGATAGATGAGACAGATTAAGCAATTGAGAGGAAAAAGAAGGTCGGTTTCCTTTTGATACATGATAACTAGCAAATAGTTAAAGAGAATATATGATCTTAGAAAATTTTGACAATGACAAAAATATCTAGGGACTTTGTTCCTTTGTTATCATCTTTTCTGCCTTCTCCTTCTATCTTGCTATTTCTCTTGTTTATTTTGCAATATATCAAGAGTCAGGTTTTTTAGTTGTTAATAATTTGAGTGTCCACTCTTATCTACCTCACTATATGATTTGAGTTTTATATGTACTGTGGTATGTTATGGTTTTCTAGCATTTATGATGTGAGAGTGTGGAATTTCTTACTTCTTGTGTTGGTGGCCTCAATAACAAGCATCCATATGTTTTTAAAAGTATCTTATGTAATATTTTTCATTTCATAAGTTTATGAAATGCATAAGTGTTTTAGTGCGAATGCTATGTATGCATCTTGAAGTTGATTATTACTAAAGCACAAGGAAAGGTTAGTTTTATCCAGTAATTTCATGCTTTTGTTGAAGAAGGTGTTGTTATTTTGGGCTCTCGAGTTTACAAGATTAATTCTATCTATTATTCACATTTTTTTTAAATAAAAAGCTCATATTTTATGTTGAGAAAGTTATGAAACTTGAAGAATTTAAAGTTGTTGTTTTGCAACAATACTAAGATTTTGGCTTGAGATCATGCAATTAGAACATATACCTTCTAACTTTTGAGGAATAAAGGAAGATAGATGTGCATTGAATCAGAAGGGAATTATACATGCCATAATTTAAATATTATGCTTTTTAGACAAGGAAAAAACCACTGGTAGTATAATAGTATTAGTCAAGGTTTTTATGTTCATTAGTTTTACTTTTATTGAATTTCCAAGACTTCACTTGATATATATATATATATATATATTTAGATGTATATATTTTAATGTATTATTATGTTAGTAATATTCTATGTACTAAAAAGATGTTAACAAGCTATATGATTGATTTTGGAGTGCGGTCTAATCAGCCACATGCTATATATGCACATCTATACACTGATAGAGGCCTATGGTATGTAAGTCACCAAAATATATGTGTGCTTTAACTAATTTTTAATTATTTTTTTAAATTTTGGTATATTTTTTCCTCATGTTATATCTTAATTTTTTTTATTAATTATACTATGCTAATTTGTATTAATTTTATTATATATTACAGGACAAGGATAATTGGATGCACCTACTCAACCATAGCAAAAAATACATTAGTGTTGTTATATTTTTTCTTAGTTTTGATTTTACTAAAGGAAGACCTTAAGGAGAAGGGATTTCTTGTCCTTTTCCTAAGTGTGCCAATGGTTAATGGGAAAGAAGGATTTTGTGTTTTCTCATTTGATATGCTATAGATTTGTAAAAGGTCATAGAATACAGGTAAATCTTGGAGAGGGGTTGGCACCAAGATCTTGATGGTGACAAATTGTTTGTTTATTTCAACTTTCAAACTATTCATAACTAAATGCTAAATAACTTCTATCTTTCTAATTTTACAGATTAAATGGAAAAGTCTACCCAAACTCTAACAAGGCCCTTAATATTAGTAGGAAGATCATCTCTCTACAAAACTAAAGAATCTAAGTATGACCTTCAAAGGAGTTCATCTTTTATTGTAATTTTTTTTAGTTTTTTTTTCTTATTTGAACTTACTTGTTCAACTATATTATTTACAGATGCTTGCCTTTGTCTAGAAAACACAAGTCTCCACATGATGACTTATAGTTTGGTATAATATTATATTAAGCTCATAGTTTATTTTTATTATTTTTAATTATTACTTTGTTATACTTGATACAATAATCTTGATGGTTTAATTTTGTAACCAAGATAGGAAAATGCTAATAGTGAAAAAGAAAATCAAAATGACGAAGAATCAGAAGATTTCCAAGATATGGATGCTAATGAAGGTTTTTAAATTTTTTCATGATTATTAATAGTTTTGTTATTGACATTTTCATTGGTTTAAATTTTTGTTAAAACATTAAGAATGTATTTGATATGACTGCTTTGTTGTCATTTGAATCTTTAGTATCTGGGTTTGAATTTGAAATGAATAATAAGTATTTCTTGAAATTTTTAGTTATTACTTTGAATTTTTATGTGTTTTTGCATATTGTAAATTTTATTCAAAATCTATGACAAGTAACAAATTAATATTTCAAATTGTTGCATTATTTCCATCATTTAAAACAAATAAATTAAAAATGAGTTTGGTATATCAACATTCAAAAAGTATTGTCTAAAGAATAGGCAACAAAAAAAAATGTTGCTAAAAGTAAATAAAAAAACCATTACCTATGGTAGAGAATAGATAATGGTCAAAACCCATTGTTAAAAGTAAATGTATAAACCATTATCTATAATAAAGAATAGGCAACAGTCAAAACTCATTGCTAAATATAAAGATCAAAATCGCTGCCTATGATATAAGTATATGCAATAGTTTTTATATAGTGTTGTCTAAAGTTAAAAAAACCTTTGCCTAAAAGAATAAGCAAATCTCTTTAACACCACACTTAAAAAATGTTGCTTATTGTTTTAACAATAATTTTTAAATTTTAGGCCATAGTTTTTCACTATTACTATAGGCAAAAAATGTTGTAGTGTAGACAGGTGCAACTCATTCATTGGTACATCATGTATCACTTGGATCACCCTTACCAAGATAAAAAGTAAAACAAGTATAAGCATCACACATAGATTTCATTTTTATGTTCACATATGAGAGGATCTTAAGATATACTGGCTAGACCGTCAGAAAGTCATAAATGGATTTTTCCTTTGCTTGTGGCCACTAAGTTTGCTCCTTATACTAGCCTTTTTTTATTAAGGTGATCAATTGTCATTCTTTGAATTCTCATTTCGCACTGTCTGTTACACCTATTTTCATGGCTTGTTGTGCTCCCTAGTACATAGGGTAATGCTTACCATCATACCACCAAAGCTTGCTGACGATAGCCTTCATAATCAACAATTGAGAGATTGAACACAAAATTTTCAACTTAAAGGGAAATAGAATGCTTTAGTTGAGTAGATCTATCACTTTAGAGATAGACTTGATTATTTTCATAATCTAAGACAAACCCAACAATTTCCTCCCATTAATCCATCACCTCCCCACCACCACCACCACCAAATCCTCCTCCATTACCTCTATGCTGATCATAATTAAGAGATTCAAATTTACAATCAAACTATGTTCTCATTGGCTTTCTATGTAACCTTCATACACAACCACACATCTATCAACCTCCCCATAACCTACCATATTATCAATAGTCGATTGTAAAGACATAACATGAGGTTGTTCAATTATAAGGACCCATATCATGGGGTACAGGAATGGATTATAAGGACCCATTTCACAGGGCACAGGAATGGTCAAATCCCTCCCATATACAAACCTTAAAGAATAATTTTTTCTAGCCCTTGATAATAAAATACATGATCAAAAAAATCAATTAATTAGGTCATTCTTAGGTAAAATGTGCCCATCCCCCATGGTTCCTGATCGAGCTTATCATAGGCTACCTTGAAGAAAACAAGGCATACCCAAATGTTCCAAGTTAAATGTGCTAGGCATGTGTTTATCTTCCCATGAAACTTTGTTGGAAAATGGTGAAAAGTGAGGAGTCACTTGGACAATCTAAAATGTTGCCATAGGAAATGATAAATGATTCAATATCATAACTATAGCTTTGTTCATCCTAATCATCTAGAGCAAAGAAGACTTTTTCCCTAGTGACATTAGTAAAGTAATGGCTTTAGATTTTCCTTAAGAAGTCAGCATCCATTGAGGGGAAAAACTTAGGTCAATTTAACTTTTAGGTGAACCTAAGAAAGATTAGGAAGACTAGAGTCAATTAGGTGAGCTTGCTTGCTACCATTTTTGTCTCTTGATTCGATCAATCAAACTGCACACAAAGGCCAAGCAAAGGTGTTTATCCTTTGACAAGGTACCAATTCAGAATTGGAAATCAAGGAACACAAGGAGGAAGAATTCTAAGAGTTTGAGTCGATGTCCAAATCAATAATAGGAGAACTAGACATGAAAGGCAAGAAAAAGGCACCTTTAAAATACACAGAGGGTTAGACTAGTTTGTATGGATGGTTTCCCTGAAAGCATAAATAAAAAAAAATGACAAGAAAATAAGGGTTTTCTAAACAACATGAAGAGAGAAGCGACTAGGGAAGGAAGAAGCCATCATTATAAAGAAATTCATTGGAAAATTATGAAATTCTTTGATAAATAAAAAGTCACCAAAAAATCACATAGCTCATTAAAAAAGCTAGAGTTCACTAAGAAAGTAAGAAAACTTTCCAAAAAAGTGAAAATCACCAATCATAGGGGCAAAACCTACAAAAATCATGGTAGAAAACATAAGGAAACCCATAAATATAGCATTTCCATGCAAACAACAAAAGGAAAAACTAAGGAAAAAATAAAAATTCTAAACAAAAGCAAGAACACAATAGAGAAAAATGAACAAAAAGGCAAGAAAACAGCCAAATACTAAGCAAATATATGAAATTGAAAAGTAAAAGCTAAAGAGAAACAAGGTTATAAGAGCATACTGGGACAAAGAGTCCATCATAGAAGCAAAAGAACAAGAAGTGAAGGAGACAACAACTAGAGGTTGTTTTAATAGTAAAAAAAACCCATTTTACAAAGGTATCCAATGGTGAGTAACTAGCCAAAAATCAATGGTTAAGATAGCAATCCAAGTAATTTGTCAATTAAACAAACCATATTGCACTTAGAGAAAATAGTCATAATCATTACCCTCATAAAAAGAGGCACCAAAATTTAAGAAGATTCAAATTGCATTATTTTTGGAATGCCAAAGAGCCCTAAAGAATCCAAGTAGACTAATTTAGTTGGTCGAACCAAACTTACCCCTAAGGGTAAAAGGGATAATTGCCTATTTAATCACAATCAGTCGACTTTCAAAGCCCAAAATCTTGATTGGCTAATAAAATTCCAAATGACCCTCTACAAGCCCAAGACATAGAAAACTCATAAAAATTACCAAAGGAAAAAAGATTCAGGAAGATCTTGTAATTGCCAAGAAAGCCACAAAAATATTAGTACATAACGAACTAGACGGGTAGAACCCATTCATTGATACATTAGGTATCACTTGGATCACCCCTACCAAGATAAAAAGCAAGTTAGGTATAAGCATCGCACCCAAATTGCATTTTTATGATTACACTTAAGAGAATCTTTGAGATGTACTGATTAGACTAATAGAGTGCTATCGATGGATCTCCTCTCCACCTATGGCCACTAACTTTGCTCCTTATGTAGGTCCCTTTTTGTTGAGGTGATCGATTATCATCATCTAAATTCCTAATTATCATTTAAAAAATGAATTTTCATGTTAATTGAAATCAAATTTATTATTATTATTATTATATATCATATACTATATTTATTTTATTTGTATACATTATTCCAAACTCAAATATAATCAGAAATAATTATAGGTAAAAGTTTATACAATATAAATAGTGTAATAATATTTTTTATTTGAATACTAACTTAGAAAAATCTAAATGTATATCATTAGTATTAGTGTTAGGTAATCAAATATAAGTTTAGATTGGAATGTATAAATTAATGAATGAAAGTTAATAAATTAAAAAAGTAACAAGAAAATATAATACTATTATATATGCTATTTTTTTTTTCAAGCTTTGTTCCTACATGGATCCAAAGAGTTAAAAAGCACCACGCGAACCTGGTTGTTAAACCATCAAATGACATCCTGATGGATCCAATCCTTGGTTCTTACAAGCTATACCACTAGTCACCCTGCGTCTATTGCTTCACACCAATTGTACCACCCATTCTCATGAATGGCTTGAATTAATAACGTCAAATAAAGGCACCAAATCAACTAGTGACTACTTGATCCTTAAGCAAGGAATGAGGCTAGTCATAGAGATCAAGTCACACCTATATCCACATATCCACAACCCATATTAGCAATCCATATCTGTATATGACTTGAAAGGATTAGAGTAAGGCTATGTTTATTTGGACTTAAGGACCTCAATGTTCCCATTTATGTGCCTTACACTAAACTCCCTCAAGGAAGTGAGTAAGAAAGCATTTGGTATTATAGTTAAACCCTTCAACCCCCTAGGGTTCAATCTCCAACCTATAGCTTATTCCATAACACACGACCTCAACTTTGATCCTGCAAGCTGACCTCATCCTCACATCTTCACCCTTCAACCTTGCACATTAACCTTGTTCTCATACCTTTACCCTTTAACCTTATGACCTAACCTTATCCCCAAACCTTCACCCTTTGACCCTACATCTTAACCTTGTCCTCCTACCTTCACCTTTCAACCTTAATGCTTGACCTCGTTTCCATGACTTTACTCTTCAACCCTACACTTTCACCTCATTACCTGCAAATTCCTTTTCATCTTATTGACCTAATTTTAGCCAACATGTTCTATATCTACCTTACCTCAGTAGATCTTACAAGAAATTGCATCACAGAATTAAACCCATTATCTGGATCTAATTTATCATATCATATAGCATAAATATAATACACATTGATAAATAATAATTATAATGTAAAAGGATTACTTACTTAGTATAAGTTATGAATCCTGATGTGAAGACTATAAAAACTGACTTAGGGTGAAAGTAAGGACCTACCTTGTATATATTAACTTGACGAGGCTAAGTTGACCGATCACAAGATAGCCCAGTTACAAGGTTCACATAACTAATAACCACTTTTCGCCTAAATATCATATTTAGCCCACAATATTATCAATTTTAGATTGGGCTAGCTTACCATAATTGATTTGACATTTGTATAATTCAAGTTTTGTAGAATATTTTGAACTATGGAAGTCCACATGAAAAATTTTCTAACAATCTGTCACTTAGGCAACATCCTTAATATCATAATAAAGAAAACTTTTCTTTGAATTACCATATGTTGTCACACCAAGAAATGTCAAATCAACAATATTACTATTACAACCATAGGTCTAAATTAAGATCATAAGTATTCAATAGTGTAGAACATTATATTCGATAGGGATATGAATGTTATACATATTTGAGTACCTACACATCCATGACCATAAGATAATGTGAAATGTGAATAACAAGATTTACATAATGGTAAATTTGATTATATGTAAATCTTAGCATATTGTTCCAAGCATCCATCGATGATATCTAATAAGATTCAATAATCTCAACACAATATTGAGATAGGGTCTGTAGGTCCCCATCCACTTGCCATAACACAGTATGTGCAAATAACAATATGGCAACATTATTAGTATTTCACAAAGCTTGAGATCAACAATAATACAAGTTCATCATTTCAATAAGAAACAAAAATCTCGTACTAACCTTGAACATCAAAAGGCTTAGTCAAACTCATTGTAGTCACTTGTTCGTGAAATAATCTTACACCTAAGCCTTTGTTAGTAGATTTGCAAGCATACAGTCTGTGGCAACATATATGATGCTAACATATCTTCTCTCTATAAATAACATTTAATATTAGAATACTTTGCATGGACAAAACTTTTATTAATTTTGAGAAAAAAAACATTGTGGCAGCATTGTCACAATATATGGTTAAAGTCCTAGAAATGCTCTCAACAACCTTGAATCTAGACATCATATTCCTTAACCAAACTACCTCATGAGCAACTTTATAATATGTGACATACTTTGCCCCCATAGTTGAAGTTGTCGTGATTAATTTCTTAACATTTTTCCATATAATAATTCATCTTGCCATCATAAAGATGCATGCAGATGTTAACTTTCTGTCATCTAGACAACTTGCAAAATTAGAGTCAATGTAGCTTGTAACTACTAGATCTGGAATAGATCAACCCAAAATTCTTTGTACCTCATAGGTGCCTTATAACTTTTTTTCATAGTAGTCCAATGTTTTTGACTATGATCACTCAAGTATCTCCTAAGTGCACAAATCACATAAGCAATATTAGGATGTGTATATACTTGAGCATATATTAGGCTATCAATAACAAAAGCATATGAGGTCTAATTTCATACTTAATATTTCTTCATCATTTCAAGGACATAGGGCTTTAGAAAGAATCTCACCCCTCTAGAAAAGTGCAATACTTTGAGAGCATAAAGACATGTTACACCTTTTTAAGCACCTTTTCAATGTACGATCTTTAAGACATGCCAAGAAAACCCCAGGATCTATTATGGTAGATTTGTATGCCTAGCAAAAGAAAAAAAAAGGCTTCACCAAGATCCTTCATATCAAAATACATCGACAGCTTTTGCTTTATCTCAATCAAAAGGTTCATATCATTAATTGCAAGGAGAATATCATCAAAATACAAGACTAGAATCATAAATCTACTAACATCAATCTTAAAATAGATGCATTGATTTGCATCATTCTCCTTGAATTCAAGAGAAGTAACAATCTCATTTAAGTAGAGATACCATTGTTTAGATGCTTGTTTCAAACCATATATGGATCTTTTCAATTTACACACCAAGTGTTCTTTACCTTTCTCTTGGTCTGGTTCATGTAAATAGTTTCTGACTAATCATTATTCAAGCAGGTTGTCTTAACATCCATATGATATAGCTCCAGATTGAAATATGTCACCAAAGCCTTAACACATCAAAAATAGTCTTTAGTTGAAATAGGAGAGAAAGTTTCTTTGTAATCAATGCCTTTTTTCTAAGTGTAGCCCTTTGCTACCAATCTGGTCGTATACCTCTCAATCTCCTTTTGAGCATCATATTTGGCCATAAAGATCTACTTCTATCCAACAGGATTGCAATCAACATGTAATTCCATTAAATCCCACACATTGTTCTAGCATATCGAAACCAATTCGTTCTTCATACCTTTCATCCATTCCAAAAATTAGGACTTGAAATGGCTCCAGTTGGTAGGATTATTGACGTCAAACTCACGCTCTTGCAGGTACACCAATTAATAACTTGTGATTGCTAGTCTACAAGCCCTTTGAGATCTCTCTATGGGTACCTTTTTGTTTATAAGACTTGGTTTCCTTTCTTCTACTAACAGAGCACTTGGCTTTCTAGCTTCCACCATTGTTCTATCATTTTTCATACTAGATCATTCTTTAGATTAACTCAATATACGTCAATCAGTAAAAGTGCTACTGGAATAATGACTTGTTCCTTTTGAAGAGAGATATCACATGATTCTTTTCTCCCACTGTCAAAACAATCCTCAAAATATATGATATGATTTGGCTTAATTACCCCAATGGTGTGTGTTGGATAGTAAATATGGTTGTGAATTACATAAAAAGGGTGCAAAATAATACATAAAATTACAAGCATCGGAGTGATGAAAGATTCCTAAAAAGTTATATGGGTCAGTAGAGCGTTGAAGTGGTAGCAAAATGTTATAGAATATTGAGCATGTTTGAATAAGTTATTTGTGTTTAAATTGCAAAAGATGATCCTTTTTTAAGTCTACTAATGCCCTATTTATAAGAATCATAAGTAGTTTTTTATAAGAACCATAACTAGTTTTTTTCAATTACCATTCCAAAAATTGGCTCCTACAACAATAGGCACATTCTCCAAAAGAATAAAAACTAAAAAGAAAGAAAACTGCAAAACAAAACAATTAAAAAGTGGTGAGATAACTACCTCCCAAGTTTTTAGCATGTGTTTACCTCAACCTTAACAACTAACCATTCGGTTATTATCTTTTGCCCAATGTGTTTCGACTTTGAGGGTGCGATTGACTTACTTGGGTCATTTTTGTAGAAAGTGGCTAACAACATTAGGAGATGAATTTGATTTTTTTTTTCTAATCATTGGGGACAATGACTAATGATTAAGGTGCAATATAAGAGGACATACATTATAAAGTTTGTTGTTAGGGGCATACTATATTTTAGTCATCGCTCTTTCTATTGATCTATCATGTCAATATAATTTGTGTGACTGTATCTTACTTGACTTGCTAATCAATTTGACCTCTACACATGCAAGCATGCTAGCTGCCAAGATGGTTCTTATTGTAGCTGTCATGATTGATAAATTGATCCCATAATTGATTTTGAGAGGAGTTCCCTTATATTTTTCATAAATTTTTACATAAAAATACAACTAGTTATATGTGTAAAGACGGAGGTTGGGGCGCTAGGCTCCTGCTGACCTCCTTTTCGTCTGTCAATGTCGAAATGCATTCAAAAAAAATTTGTGTTGATACATACATTTTCAACTTTTGTGAAAAAATTTCAAATTTTTCATAGATTTTTACATTAAGTTATAAATTTTATATAACATATTTTGATATAACTTTAATACGTGCTCAGAAAATTTTGTGTTCATACGTACTTTTTCATCTTTTGTGAAATTTTTTTATCCTTTTCATAATTTGTTACATTAAAAGTTATAAATATTATATAAAATTAAAAAATTTTCTAAATGATTTTGATATGACTTCAACTGATGAAATTATAATTTTTTTATGTGTTATACATAAAATTTGTATAAAATTGAAAGTTTTTGTGAAAAATTGTAGATTTTATCTGCAAAATTGAAACTTTTATGTGAAACCTTCATAATGAAGTATTAACCTTAAATTTATATCCCAAAAACTATTATAACAATATCAATTTGATAATATTGATTAAACAATAAAAATATAAGATTAAAGAAATTCAAATGTTATAATTGTTCTTGACAAAATCTCATATTAAAATCGTTGAATGACTAATTTATTATGAATGCTATTAATATATATATATATATATATACACATATGTCAATATGATGAAGTTATTAAAAGGAATAAAAGAATAATACTGTAAGCTCACTTATTTTGATCTTATTCATTAATTAACTTGTTGAAATTCTGTCACCATACAAAAAGTATATATACGAAGTGTACGTGTGTATATATCATTTTTTTTATCACTAAAATTCTGTATTATGTTACAACAATCCAATTTTTCAATTTATCGCATAAATTGGTTGAAGAAAAAAAAGGAGGCCATTGCCATTTGCAAAGAGAAAAAGGCTAAAAGGACACAAATAAAAAATAAAATATATCTATGAGTTAACTTTAATAGAAAGAATAAAAAATTACAAAAAAATTATCATTAGCTAAGTTGTGCATCTATATATATATATATATATTTGAGTAATATTAAATATAAAACGCCAATTTTTACAATTGAATTACAAACAAAGAGGATGTATAGTTCATAGTTTAATCTCTTCATATTTTAATAAGTTGAAATTCTAAAATTTAATAAATTCATATATAACATTATCTAATATATTTTATTAAAAATTTAAGAGTTCATCGTTTTCCTTTGCACACACTGTTACTATCTGGCTCGCCGAGGAGATTTGACAACCAAAATGCCCGGCCCATTTCTTGAAACTTATTTTTTAAATAAAAAAAGAGCAATTTTTGGTAAGATTTGGGAGGCTACGGCGGTTTATCGAATTTAGAGGTCTCAAGTCAAAAGTATTCTCAGAATTTTGTAATAATGACTTATTATAGGATTTGCCTTAAATAAAATTGAATTGATTTTACAGTTTTATTAAAATAGGATAAGTGGTTAGTATAATTAATTAAAAAAAAAAAAAAGAGTCCTATAGAGATTATATTTGTAGCAGGAAATAAGAATCATAATACTAGTAATACTAGGAATAGGATGGCTTTGACATCACTGTTTGAGGGAACAAAGCTATATTCCAACTTTGAAGAATAGCATTAGTTTCTATTGGGGAAAATTTTTGGACGAAGAACAAGAACACGCAGATATACATATGGCTTTGATGTTAAGTTTTTATACACACTGAGGTGAAAACAAAAATGTTCAGATAATAAACCTCTTCCATAAATTCATGGTCAGCGGGATTGTGATATGAAGGAACATACCACAATCTGATTACATGAGCTTTAATGGTTATCTTAACAGAGTCAGTATGAACTAAAGCAAGAGGAATGATGACAGGGCGCAGAGCTTGTAACAACGAAGGAGGAAAAATAAATTAGTACATTAAACTAAATTAATGCTAGTATGAGTTAAAGAAAATTTGAAAATCAAATAAAAACTGAATAAGAGTTGGACAGAGTATGAATAAATTGTTGAAAAAAACTAAATCAATATATGTATAATAAATTGGGCAATAAAATTTAGACAAATTAGTCAAAGAAAAAATATACAGATTGTTATGGTTAAGCTGGAAAATACTAACAAGAATTGGGTAGAGTATAGATAGCGTGATAGGTATATTTAGGAGTCAAAGGGGCATGGGAGTTTGTATAGTTTTTGAAAACATTATCTAGTAAAATCTAATTTAATGTATACCCCTATTTTGGATTAATCGATACTTACAAAAATCATTCTGAAAATTGTAATGTATAATTTGATAACTGAAATTATATTATATAAATATCTATTATAACAAAATTGATTGAAGAAATACAAATATATTATATAAATTTCTGTGGATTGATAATCAAAATCATGAGATTGGAGAGAACAATTATAACGTGGAAATGTTATATCATTTTGAGAAAATCATAAAATCTGAAAAAAAAAAAGGAAATGAAATTATTTGCAGTAATTGGTCGAGACTATGGCATTGATCCGCATCATTCGACTTATCGAAAATTTCCTTACTTTGAATAATTTACACCGTCAGAATAAGGAGATAATTATAGACAACGCATCATGTCAAAATACCACAAAACTAACCAGTTCAAACAACTCAAGACTTTTCCAGTAATTTCTTATGCAATCTTTAATATTCAGAGCGTTTATTGGTAGTTGGGCTGGGTGCGCAAGTGGTCAACACAAACGCTTGTATGGGAAATAAGGGCAGGAAAAAAACAAACTTTACGGGGAGACATGTGTGAGCATTGAATAACTTATTTGTTACTTCCAGAGATTCTAAAGACAAATAGATAAATAAGTTTAGTTAATTATGATTTTGGTATTAAAATAGGTCATATTACGTTATTTAGTAATTTTATATATATTTGTGTTTCAAAAGAATAAAATAAAATTTATTATTTATGAATTTTGATTCTTAACTTATTTAATTAAACTATATAATTTAGTTCATATAAAACTTTTATATTCAATGAGTAGTAGCATTAATGAAAGTTGTTGTGACAATAGTTCCTTCCTAGATAAAAAATAGACACCGTATATAATAAATACAAGAAAAACTAATATTTTAACTAAAACATTAATAACATAACATAACATAACATTCTACTTCTTAACAAATAACTCAATTAAACAAGTTTTTTTTTTCATAGAATTTATGAATAAACAAATAAATTCAAATCCGACACAGCCTAATTTGGCCTGTAGTCTCCAAATGATTGACCTCAGTTGATTGATCAGGACTAGTTGAAGTGGCTATATTGAGCAGTCTTAGACCAAGACCAATCAACCTGTTATATTTGGTTGATCGGCTTATTCAAAAGATTTGGCTAAAGAGCTTAGCAAATCAACCATTCAACCAACACATGACAAAAGATGTGACCAAGCATGTATGAATAATGTGATTACAACAATTTCCTAGTGGGAATCTTGCTGACGTTACTAATATGCTAAAAACACATGGTTGCATTTCATTCGTCCAAGAGCACGCCAATTAGCGCACTTGACGCCTATATATACTGAAAGGTATTTCTTCTTCAGATCATCTTCTCTACATTACTAAAACTTTGCTTAGATATTGACTTGACTGTCGGAGTTTGCTCGGTGGGCCACTTCTACTTTGTGCAACTAACTTTAATGTGTTTGCAGGTTACTTCTCAGCCCTTCCTTTCTTGACCAGTCAACTTTACCCGAATGGAGAGTTTCATTTGGTGTTATCTGTGGCTTTTCTAGCCATCTCATGCCTCGTTGCTCTCACTTGCAGTCCTCTAATGTCCCGTCGCCTGATGAGCACCACTGCCATGAAAAAGTTAGAGATGATCATCACTGAGATTGAATAGCAGAGGAGGCTTGCTGGATCATTGCTAAGCTTGAGCATAACACATTGGTAGAGCAGGTTCACCAATTAAGAGAGGAGTTGGAAACTTTTTGGTGTGCTCAAGCGTAGCCCACTTGCCTTTGCCACCTATGGCCCTCCAAGCCTTGTTCTGATGAAGGTTATAAAGGAGTTGGCTAGAACCCTAGAGAGAGAAAGTTCAAAATTTTTCATGGCAACTCTAAAATTTCAGCTCTTCCCAAGATCTAATTGGGTGAGGTTCGTTCTAGAAGAGATAAGGAAGCAAAACTAACCTTGATTGAGGCTCAAATCATAGCGGAATTCTCCAGGCTTGGCCGGCCATCATGGAGCTCAAATAACCTCCCTCCACCAGTGATCCACACCGGGAAGCTTCCCAAATGGCCCTCCAAGCTCCCTCCATGTGCTAGCATGCCATTGGAACCGGAAACATGCAGAATTGGGCAAAGAGGTGGCCGGAGCCACCATGGGGCAGCCATGGCCGAAGCTTCCTCAAGCTTCGGCCTTGGCCAATTTCGGCCAAGTGTGGCCGTTTTCAGCAAGGCCAAAACAGCGTCGTTTTGGCCAAAACGACGTCGTTTCACTTAAGGGGGAGAAGAAATTTTTCCTTATTTGCAAAACAGCCCCCCAGAGTTTTAGAAAACTACATTTTGGCCCCAATGCAATTCAACTGAATTGCAATTTAGTCCCTGAAACAATTTTTAGTCCAAATTTTGCCCTTTTCAAATTTTATCCTTGGACATACAATATATCCAAATATGGCCATATTGTTTCCCGTTATGTGTGTGACCCAGTAGGCCTCTGAAATATTGGCAAAAGTCCAAAATGCCCTTCAAACCCTTTGAAGGCATATGAAATT
>JANHAO010012403.1:0-16412 GCA_026873985.1 Saraca asoca | reverse complement strand
GAGAGGAAAGGAGAAGAAATGACAAACAATTGAATGCAAGGTGAAAGTAGAATCTCAGCATTAATCTTCAAGCTGTTAATCCCTTGGACTAATTACAAAGTTTAGCCTTCCATGGAAGACACAAAATTACAAAGAAAAAGAAGAACAAAGATATGCTGCTCTCTCTTTGGAAAAATTCTCTAAAAATTACTTCTAAAACTATTGTCCAAAACTGAAAATGAGGAGTGATTAACCAGGAAAAGAAACCAGCTGTTGGTAGGTGGAATAGGAGCAATCATTGTCTGGTTTGCTTGTTGCCATATTCTGCTACTACTCCCTTTGTGTGAACTGTGCCATTGTAGACTACTTCTCTGGTTTTTTACTGACTTACTGACTTACAACTAGTTGAGTGTGGTGCTAGTTCAAGGGATGGTCATTGGGCTCAAGTTTCATGTCAATTGGGGCCTAAAAATTACATTATGTAGAAGACCATTTCATTAGTATTCTACCTCATTTTGCAGCTTAGTTTGCATGCCCAATTTGATATATTTAGGTCTAGAAGTCTTCATAAGATTTGTAGCCTTTTGTCTTAGCTTCTATTTCGGCTTAGTTTGACCTCATTTGGACTTCTATAGCTCTAGATAATTCCTGATGAGTGCTCAGAGGTCGGGCTACATGAGACAGATTGAGACAACATTCTGATTTTGGCTTGAGCTCCAATTTCAGGTATCCAATTGTGAGATTCAGCCTTAGAGATCTTCATGAAAGTTGTAGGGCTATGTCTTATCTTTCCTGAAAGATAAGAATAGCATTAATTGGACAATTGTTTCTCAAATTATAGCCAAAATACAGAAACTTCTCAAAAGGCCAAATACTACAAAATTTTCTCTAATGATGCCAATTGACACCACACTATAAATATATAATAACACAGCTAAAATAAGTTAGTTTGAACCTTAAAAAGCTTAGTGAGAGAACAATTAAATGAGTAAAATATTTTGTTATCAGTCAACCTTAAAGAATAAAGTCAGATCGTCAGCAAACATGGGGTGTTAATTAAGGGTGCATTTCTATTGGCTTTAATGTCCTTGATTTCCTAATTATGTTTTGATTGTTGAAAATGTATGTTGAAATTGTGTCTCCTTGCCTAATTCCCCTAGTTGGTATAATTTGCTCTATAGGTTCACCATCGACAAGTGCTTTGCATGTGACTATTGCAATGCACTGTATAATCACTTGTATCCATTTGTTTGGGAATCCCATATAATTGAGTTGTTGTTGCATAAAATCCCAAGAGAAATAGCCATAAGTTTTTTCAAAGTCTATCTTCACTGCTGCTTAAAACACCTTCTTACTTTTGCATTTCCTCTTACATTGGATTTGCCTTGAGGCCAAGATAATATTGTAACCATTTTGCTTACCTTTGACAAAAGTAATTTGGCATGGAGAAATTATGTCTTCCAATATTCTCTAAAGTCTAAGTACCAACATCCTTGAGATAAATTAATATGCAACATTGAATAGGCTTATGGGTCTAAAATCACTATAAGTTTCCTAGGTTTGACCTTTTGGGATTAGACATATCAATGTTTGATTTAAAGCTTTCAGCTAGAAACCTCTTCCCATAAAAGATAGTATCATGTCTACCACTTGTTGACCCATAATTGACCGAAATTGTTGGTAAAATTTGATTGGGATGCCATATGAACCTAATGTTTATCTAGGTCCAATTTAAATACCATCTTTTGAATTGTAGATCTACAAAAGGGCTTCATAAGAGCAATGATGTGTGACTGGGTTAATTTTGGAACTCTTATGCCACTGAAGTCTAGAACCAAGGTAATTTGACTATCAGTTATAAATTATTTTTGAAGGTGCTTTCTGGCCATGGATTCCAATTCCACATGATCACTATGCCAATTACTTTCCATATCTTTTATTCCATGGATCCTATTCTTTGCTTCTTTCTAATTAATTACAATATAGAAATATTTGGTACTTCTATCCACATTAACCAACCACATTTGATGAACTTTTTGAGACATGTTAATTTCCTGCTAGGATAGTAGATACTCAAATTGAGCTTTAATTTGTAGCCTAAGTTGCTAATTAGTATTATTAGATTAGTTTTGTAGGGATTCCAAAGTTCTTTCCAATTCCTGAATTTTAAATTGAATCCTACCAAAACATGCTTTATCCTAATAAATTAATTCTTTTTTTGTTTCATTTAATTTGCTAACTAGTTGATAAGCTATGGAGCCTACATAATGTGTAGCCCTAACTTTTTGAATTATTTCCTTACAATGGGCATGAGTTGTCCACATATTTTGAAATCTAAAAACCTGTTTTTATATAGGTTTTGTCTACTAGTATCTGCTATGATTGGTAAAGGATATGATATAGCTATTGGTAAGCACTTAATGTGAGAACAAGGGTACTCAGAAAGCCATATGTCATTATAAAGAACTTTATCAAGTCTTTCAATTACAAGTGCATCCTTATCCTTGTTATTTGACCAAGTATACCACATTCCATTGGATTTCATTTTTATGAGCCTAATGTGGAAAACAGTGTTTTGGAAGTTGATGGCTCCCTCTAAGCTGGTATTTGAACAGTACTTAACTACTTATCAGCTACACACATCACTTGATTGAAGTCAGCTAATAAAAGCCATGGACATTGCACCAAAAGACTTGTTTCTTCAATAAAACTCCATAGTTTGTGCCTGTCTTAAATGTTGGTGTAGTTGGCATAAATCACCTTGTGTTGATTTGTGAACCCATGAGCATATTCTTATTAAAGTTCTTTTAGCTTTTGAAATCATAAAAATAAATGTAGAAACATGATTCTTGGCTCCTTTTAACTAAAAATCATGCTATGCACAATTTATTGAAAAATGTTCTAATTAATAATTTTAAAAACTAAATAAAATATTTTACTAAAAATTGCTTTACAATTAAGGGTCCAATGTTTGGCTGGATGGACACTAATCACTAGAAGTAGGTCAAGGAGACCTTATACTTGATTTCATATACATGAATTCTTGGAATATCTCCTCAATGAGATAATCTCCTTAAATTCATTAATCTGAAAAATATTAATGAATGGGGTGAGTTTGACTACTCAATGAGCAGAAAAACTAACCTAACTTTGGGTTGAAAATCCTTTTGGTGATACATATACATATAAGCAAGATTACATATATTATATATATAATGTAATTTGATATATTTTCAAAAAATATATATATTCATAACCATCTCCAATACTTTCATACTTGGTCTCTTGTACTTTTTATCTATCCTTAACCTTATTGCATCTACTATCTTATCATAAATATATAAATGTTAAACATACTTTACTAAGTCATATCTGATGATCATGTAAAGCTCACTTATCATACTTTACTAAGTCATATCTGATGATAATGTAAAGTTACCTTTCATAATTATATTGGTAAGAAAAATATTCGAAGAGCGATGTTTCCTTAACTTTAACTTTAACCTTGTCCCCCTTCACATGCATGACCATCTATCCCATAACCCTATGTCGTACGAGAGACCAATTTGTCTCATAACCCCCTATTGCATAGGAGATTACATACATCTCCTAGTGCATGTAAGTCCCTTAATATCTCTTGGAAGTTCACATACACGTACATCTCTTTATCTTACTTTCCTTTTCATCATATACTTGAACATCCTTGTATATCCTTAGCTAACATATAACTAACATGTGCATACCCTTGCCTTATTCATATTCTTTATGATGCATAGTAAAAGTTATGTAATGGGGGGTTTTTATGAAATGTATTTTTTTGAAAGGAAATATTTATTCATCTTGATTTGATTATATTCATAACATAAAAATAATGTTTAATTAAGTAAAACAAAGGAATGGTAAAATAGATAAGAATTGTTTAAAATAATTATTTTATTATTTTAGAAAACTAGGAATATGAATATATTCTATTAATTATTTTCAAAAGACATCTAATGAGCTAAATCAAATTTCAAGAAGTTTAAGAAAACATAACCTTAAAACATATAGCTAACTTTGAAAACATTCCTTGAAAATGATTGAATTCTTAACATTCATGCTCACGTGCATATATAAATTTGGGACTTCTAGATTAATTCTCAACTTGAACCATTATTACCTTTCCATACCATAACCTATTTCATACATACATTTGATCATATATTCATATATTCATGTAGTAAGACAATTCCTAAATTATACCTGTATCTACATGTGAAAGATAGAATTGAGACAAGGTGAGTTTAAGAACAAATTTGGTTCAGTTGATTTAACTTTAGATTATGGTTTTCATATTGGTGACTACAATATGGCTTCTTTCTAATAGGGTTTGAGCTTTGGTTGACACCTAATTGTACTAGGATTTTGAGATCTTAAATTTTGTGTGTCAAATTTTATTTAATCTAACGTCAACCGATTAGTTACCCTTTAAAACTTGGTTGATTAGCTGGTCCACCTTTAGAGACTGTGCCCATATTTAATTAGCTACCTTTTCATACTTGTGTTCGAATCTAGTCAGGTTAACCCTACAAGGATATTACAAATTCTACCCCTTAAGACAATTTGTCCTCGAATTGTCCCTTGTGCACATTCTAGGTTTTTGGGGTTCATTTCTATCCTAATGGCTTTGTTCATCACTATATCATTAATCTTTACTTTGTGTTCTTAGCCATTCTCTTATATCTCGTTCCCTTATCACAAGCTGATCCTTATCAGTATCCTTATCTATGTTCTTATTGATATCCTTTATCATCGATCCAATCTTACTTTGCTCACCATAGATCTTTTTCTATTTGTACTAATTTCGCTATGTACATTATGGTATCTATTACACTTCCACTATGTTACTCTGATCTTATCTTCATTGCTATAGTGGTCATTGCCTTCCTTGATTCTTGTACTTGGGTTTCAATGTTCTTGTTTCTTATCTTAACTATTCCTTATTCTTAATTCACTATCATTACTGCATTTGTTGCATACTGATATCCTTCTTCTTCCTAGTGTGTCTAAATTTGACCCCTTGGTTCTT
This sequence comes from Saraca asoca, assembly GCA_026873985.1. Classification (NCBI taxonomy): domain Eukaryota; kingdom Viridiplantae; phylum Streptophyta; class Magnoliopsida; order Fabales; family Fabaceae; genus Saraca; species Saraca asoca. The sequence continues at coordinate 11,365 of JANHAO010012403.1, read as the reverse complement.
ATTCTTGTATAATTCTTATTAACATGAATCTATTCTCTTTCTCATGAAGTATGCTAGTTGTACTAGTTGCTTACTTATACACACATAAAATAACATTCATAATAATCATTCATTTTCATCTTTAAATTACTTTCTTCTCTTTGCATGCACAAACACATCACATAACTTATAACATTCATAAAGCAAACACAAGTACCTTTCAAAGTATTTGTATTAGTTGGGTCATGCCATGCCTAATGCAAATCCCTAAATGGTAGTCATACATTCAATCATACTATGTTATTTATATCATTTCATACTTATCTTATCCTTTTCTCATCTTTGGCATTCATCATGATGCCTTTTATTCCCTTTGTTGGGATTTCTTTCTCATATAAATTTTGCATTCAACTTAAACAAAAATCAATACATAATCATGAAAAGAAATCTTTCATTAATGAATAATCTCAACACTTAATTCTAAATGTCACCCTAGAGTGACGTTATCTACATCAAAATAATTAACTAAAGGGAAAGAATTCAAATGATTTCCTAATCATAAAATAAACATGAATCATGAATCAAAATATTTCTAGCTCAAATCTGGTTCTAGATCTAAAACTATTGCATCTCTTATATCTTCTAAATGTTCCTTAATGTGGTTCATTCATTGTTCCATTCTCATATCCAAGGATTAAATCCTTTAATCCATGGCCCCAAGTCTTTGGTCCATCATTATGAGAATGGAACAATGTGGTTCATTCATTGTTCCATTCTCATAAGTCTCAATGATAGTTTGTTCTCTTGGTGGTGTACTTTTTCAAACTCTTACTCGATGGGCTCTGAACGTGGGGTTTTTTCTTTGTCTACTTGTGCCATTACTTCATGATTTGCTTGTCTTTTTTGCTTATTGCTTGCCTCACATTTTGGTTTTTAGGACCCACCATCCTCTAACCATCCTATAGTCTAACTCAGAGAACATGTTTATAAAGATGGGTTTAAGATGTCATCCTTCAAAGTTTTCCAAGTCACATCCAATGAGAATCAAAATGGTCATAATAGTTGATCCACACATTAAAGATCTTTAAGCTGTTTGTTGTGCCACAATTAACATATACTTCATGATAGTTCATGGTAAGTCACATCTTTTTCCATCTTACAGCAGGGTAATTAGGTTTTAGTCTACACATGTGACTTTAGTCCTTTAAGTTTCCTACAATAGCATGATGCTAACTATGAAGTAGTGTAGGACTCAAGAATTAAGTGGTAACTCTTCTAGGCTAGTGTGGTTTGAGATGCAAAATTCATTTCCACTCATATTGCAATTCCCAAAGTAGATCAATGATGTTCATTTAACAGGACATCAAAAAAGCATCTAAAGGATATGGGTGGTTAGGGCAATCCTAGTTCCATACACATATGTAACTAGGATTGGAGGATTGCTTAATTCTTTTCTAAGGTGGGCTTAAAAATATCTCATGGCCTTAACATTAATAGGGGAAAGACAACTCATAAACCTTAGCCATAGTTGTGACTCCAAAGGCTAAAGGATTCCCTGTCACCTAAGCTAATCATAATTTCCAAGGCATATGAAATATAGTGGATACACAATCCTAGTCCTTATTCCATAGCCATATTGATTTGATGCATCAATATCCAAGAACAAGTCTAGGTCATAGAATGTTTCTAGTCTTTCTTCTATAATTTTGAAAGTTTTAGTTTGATGAAAATTTTGGCTAAGTAGGATTTTTGATGGCGTTTGCACTCTTAGAAAGGCAAAAAGGTCTGATAGGGAGTTAGAAGGTCTAGAATGAATGAGAAAACAAAGGGTGAATGCTTATTTATAGGTTGAATTCATGCACAACTGATCAAACACCCACCAAGGGACGGTTGACTACTTGTGCTTTTGACTGGGGCTTGACTGTTGACCTTATGGTTTACTTTTGTTGTTTTTTCACCTCTTTCTTTCCTCATTGTCCTAACTTAACTTAGAAGGAAATTTGTCCAACTTAACTCTCCCTTTCAAGTTTAGGGGTATTTTCATCTTTTCAGTGGGTTTTGCTAACCCTAATTTCTAACTTTGTAACTACTTACTATATGTGGGGTCCCAACTTATTTGATTTACCTCCCTTGCATGTGGGTATATATGTTCTAATTACCTTTTGACTAGTCAGGGGTATAATCACCCTTTGCACCTACTCTTGCTCTTAGGGGTAATTTTATCCTTTATCATTTGTACTTTTTGTCATCCTCGTTATTCTTACCTTCCATTTCTAACTTGTGTCCAAGGGTACTCTCATCATTTACTAATTCCCTTATCCACTTGTTGGTATAAACATCACTTCTAAAATCTTTATTTGTTTTTATTCTAATTGCAAACAATTTCCTAATTCATACTATTTTCTAATATATGGACTTACTACTCTTAGTAATCAGATTAATGGATTTTTTAGAAATAATGGATGCTATAGGGTGCAAATCATTATAATCAGTACCCACTAACCCTAATATGTTGTGCTAACATAAAACCATTGCTCTGATAGCAACTCGTCACATCCTAAAATTTAAAGGTGTGATTAGCACAAATCACCTTGGGGTGATATGCGAACCCATGAACATATTCTTACTAAAATTCTTTTAGCTTTTGAAATTATAAAAATAAATGTGGAAACATGATTCTTGACTCCTTTTAAGTAAAATCCATGCTATGCTCAATTTATTGAGCAATGTTTCAATTAAATAATTCTAAAAATCACATCATAATTGAGGACCCAATGTCTGGTAGGACACTAACCACTAGAAGTATGTCACAGACACCACTACCTAATTTCATACATTGCATTCTTAGAATATCTCCTAAATGAGATAATATCCTTAAATTGATTAACTTGAAAAATATTAATGAATGAGGTGATTATGACTACATAGAGAGCAGAAAAACTAATCCAAACTTGGGTTGAAAATTCTTTTGATCATACATATACATATAAGCAGTATTGCATATATAACATAATTTGATATATTTTCATATATATATATATATATATTCACAACTATTTGTAATACTTTCATATCTAATCTCTTGTACTTATTGTCTATCTTTAACCTTATTGTATCTGCTATCTTACCATAAACATATCTAGATATTAGACATACTTTACTAAGTTATATTTGATGATCATGTAAAGTTCATCTGATGACCATATAAAGTTACCTTTCATAATTATACTAGCAAGGGGAATATTGGAAAGATGATGTTTCCTTCTTAACTTTAATCTTGTACTTGAGGACCATTCATAACTTTGCCTTGTCCTTTAAGACCTTTCATGGCTTGTTTTGTCTTAATGCACCATATCTTATGACCTTATGTCGCATGGGAGACCAATCTGTCCCATAACCCCCTATTGCATGGGAGAGCATATACATATACTAATGCATGTATGTCCTCTAATATCCCTTGTTAGTTCACATACATATACATATCTTTATCTTACTTTCCTTTCCATTGTATACATAAACATCGTTATCTATTCTTAGTTAACATATGACTACATGTGCATACTAGGGCTGACAAAATGGATGGATATTCATGAATCCATTCCATCTATCTATCTTTGGGTCAATCCAAGTCCATCCATAATGTTTAGTGGGAAATAGATGGATAAAATGCTAATCTATTTAATAAAAGGGTCATTAAAAATCCATCCAACTTAATTTTTTATTTAAAACTCAAAATAAGTATTTTTTTAAAAAAAGTATTGTTGACGGTGAAATTTGGTTGGTGCGGGAGACTCGAACTTCAGTCAACGGAGAGGAGTTCTGGGATCCAATACTACCTTTGAAGTGTAGAAGAGAGAGGACCGAGAGGAAGAGGATGAAAAAGGGGTGACACGTTTAACGTAGTTCAGCCAAATCCAGGTGGTACTGGACCCTACGTCCATGGCGGAGATTTTATTAATGTAAAGTGATTTGCAGAGTTTCTGCTTACAAGATCTGCCCTCTCCTCTCCTTCTTAATAATATAATCCTATTTCTAGAGGAAGGAGGGGTTGCATGCATTAATTACAAGCTACAGTTGTGCTACATCAAATAATAAATGAGAAAAGATAGCAGAAAGGGGCTACAATCCGGATGTTGCAGAAAGTAGGCTGTTGAACGGTCCCCCTAGGCTGGCAGTGGACTTACGTCTGCTGCTCGATGTTCCAAACAGGGAAGTCTGGCCTGGAAACGTCACGGGTTTTGTCGTAGCGAGCTAGACGTTGCTGTAACGAGAAGGCGATCTTGAGCAGAGTCACTGGTCACTTGACGATCTGATCTTATGATTTTCTTGTTGGTCCATCCCTCGTGGGGGAGGTTGTTTCGCGAGATGTATCCAAACCTCCTCGCGGCATCGTTGTAATGCGACTAGTGAGGCAGGGCTCGGTGCTCAGATTAACTTTACTGTTTCCGCCTACTAGAGTGTGGGACTCTGTCTTTGTTATACTCGAGGACTCATTCTTGCGAGGCTAATTTTTGTATACAACAAGTATTATATTAAATTAAATTCTAACATAGTTGGACACATTGATATACCTGGCAATTGTGACCCATATCCATTTACCCATCTATATCCAACTTATTATGGCTCATCCATATCTATTCATATTAGCTTTTGGATAACTGTGAGTTAGGATATTATTGACCTTGTTAAATAAGGGTCATGTTTGGTTAACTCATAAATAACCGTTTATCCATTTATATTTATGTTTACCATTTTAATATGATAAAAAAGACGATATATTTAGCATCTTTTATAGGATAAAAAATATGGTATATTTGATATTTTGATCTTTGTAAATATACTTGCAGTTGAAAATTTTCTAGGAGTTAATTAATATTTGTTTATGGAATATATTTACCTTTAGTTTTTTTATTTAAATATTAGTGATCAATTATTTATTTTAGTAAATTATCATTTTTTTTAAAATATCAATTTCAGCTAAGGTATACTTTTTTTTATTCTAGATATTTCAAATTTTAAAGAAGTGCCAATTTTAAATCACATTTATTCAATGTTTATCTTTATAAGTCTTGTATGTGTGATATATAGAAAAATTTTGAGGAAAAAAAGGAAAAATATGATAATAAAAAATATTTTTTTAATTTATTAGTCCTTTTGATTTTGTAGTGTAGATAAAATATTTTTAAAATTTTAATATTAAAATATTATTTTTTAAAGATGGAGTTAAAATATAATTTAGAATTTAATAATAAAAAATTATTTTTAATGTTGGCATCAAAATATAATTAAAATAGGAAGAAAAATAATGATAATAAAATAATATAAAATAGTGATTGTTAAATGGATAAATGAATGGATTAAGTGTGATGTATAGGTCATGGGTCAATTCATGGCCTAAATAAAATTTTAATTGGGTCATTGTCAATTCATCCATTAGTGACCAAATGTAAATTCATTCAAACTATCCATTTGCTGCCCTTAGTGGATGGCCTCGCCTTATTCATATTCTTTAGTATGCATACGACATGCTTATGTAGGGAGGCTATTTATGAAATGTATTTCTTGAAAGGAAATATTTATTCGCCAAGATTTGATTATATTCATAACATAAAAATAATGTTTTATTAAGTAAAACAATGGAATGGTATAGATAAGAATTGTTTAAAACAATTATTTTATTATTTTAGAAAATAGGAATATGGATAAATTCTATAAAATTATTTCCAAAAGACATTCTATTAGGTAAATCAAATTTCAAGAAGTGTAAGAAAACATAATCTTAAAACATAAAGCTAACTTTAAAAACATTCCTTGAAAATTATTGAATTCTTAACATTCATGCTCACGTGCATATTCAAAGTTGGGGCTTTTAGATTAATCTTCAACTTGAACCATTACTACCTTTACATACCGTATCCTTTTTCATACATATATTCAATTATGCATTTACATATTCATGTAAGAAAACAATTCTTAAATTCTATCTTGTACCAGCAGTTTCTATGTGCATTCTGACCTAAGCTTGAATTCATCAATCTTTATATTCTATGTCTATTCTTTGTCTAATTCATAATCTCTTAAAGTATACAAGCCTAATAACAATTCATTATTTTTTACTACATTAATTTAGGCCTAACTCTAATAGGCAACATCTCATAATCATATTCCCAGATACTAACATTTAAAATACATTTAGGGTGATTTTCAAAAATATTCTTTTTATATGAAAAGGGAGCTAAAAGGTTAGAATCTCACTCATATAATCATATGGAATTTAACTTGTGAGTCTGTATTTGGTATGAACTCTTGCCCTTGGTCTAGGCTTAAATGCATTGTTATAATTATCCTGGTGTAAACAACTTAACTAATTAAATTTAGTGTAAAACATATAAATGAGACAAGAAGAGTTCATGAATGCATTTGGTTTAGTTGATTTCCCTTAGATTCAGGTTTTTGAATCAAAGATTGTGCATGGGCTTTTTTCCAACGGGGTTTCAACTCTTGGCTGACACCTAAGTAAACTAGGATTCTGAGACCTTAAATTTCTTGCATCAGGTTTTGTGTGACTTGACATTGATAATTCAAATGCGCTTTAAGACCCAATCGACTGGTTGGTCCATACTCAGGGGCCATGCTTGTGGTCAATTGGTAATTACCTTTCCAAATCTATGTTCAATTCTAGTTAGGATAAACCTACTGGGATATTATAAGTGGGCCATATATTCTAGTTAATAGTATTTTAGTTGAATTTAGTCATTAGAGCTTAACGTGTATCTAGTTTTGAGACATGTGCAATGGTATAACCTAGAAACCTGCTCTCCAAACCCAGATGACTCCACCCTTATGCCTTTCAACATCAAGAGCAATTATATACCCAACCCCAAACCATGAAATAGTTTTCTCACCTTTTATATAGTTGTTAGGAAAAACTAGATCTAAGCATATCAAATATGCCAATCAGATGCATCAATTATATGTAACAAAAATTTAAAACTTTTCATAAACTTGGATTATATTGTTTCTAATTAATTTATCAAACAAGGTATAATTAAAAAAACTTTAAGGTAATAATTTAAATTATAACTTTTCATGAGTTGTTCTTGGAATCTTTAGTTCTCAAATGTGAATTTGATCTCTACATATTTCCATGAACATGTTGCACAATCAATTCCTTTAGGTTGTATTCAGACAACTCCTTTGAATTTGATCTCCAACACAAAAGGTGATCCACATAGACTAGTTTGATTCAAAGCCTCCACCAAGTTCCAATGAGCAGTAGAGTAAGAAACTCAACCACTTAGCTTTAGAGGTGTTAGCTCTCCAAGGAATCATAATTTACTAGGGTAGGGTTAAGTGTTTGAACGAGAAGAAGAGATGAGTGAGACCATAGAAAGTTAGCACACAACACATGTGCTAGAGCTAAAAAATCTTATTTCGATTTGGCTTCTTTGTTCTTTAAAGAGAAGAGTTGGAAGCATAAGCAAGATTGAGGAAGTAATGTGAGTGGCACACAAGCTAGGCCCGTTCCTTGCTAGTACTATCCACTCAAAGTGGTTAGGTTGCATGAGTCATGTAAGCCTTAGGCCTAAAGAGTCTATACTTTTAACTTAATGATCCTTTTTTTTTTAATGTCAAAAAAGCTCAAACACTTTCCTATGAGTCCTTACTCATAAACTCTCTTTTGTATTCATTCACTAATTGTTTTAATTAATCTAAAACAATTTCTAAGTGAGGAACCATTCCTCTACTCTAGATCTCCTTTAGTGTAAATATAAATGTTCTCCAACATTTAAATATCAACAATGGAAATTTACTACTATTTAATAATTTTAATTTTCATTAGAATTATTAAATATTTGATTAATTAGCACTTCTAATTCAACTCTTGAATTTATAACATTTTGCATTTTAACATTTTCTTTGACTTTAAATCAAAGATTCTATTGTGTGTGACCCATCAGGCTTCCATACATGTTGGCAATGAATTCATTTACAAGCTTCTACAAGCTCAATTAAATTGAAATTCCTTTTAATTCAAATATAATCTCTCTAAATTTCTTAAACATAATCCTAGATCAAGATTAACTTCTAGCAAAGCATCATGACCACCCAAATGCTAGGACTAGATTCGTGGAACTCATGATAAGATGTTAGTGTATAATTCAATCCCTTCATATAATAATATTCAATTTAGACTTAGGGTATGGCTCTAGTGTCTAATAAATGTAATTTTGGGTGTATGTTTGACCATGTGTTATCTCAAAATTATTCATACATAAAAATCTTTTTATGTATCATTAATTGATTATAAATAAAACTCCTTTTTTGTATCAATACAATACATAGGCTTATGATTTTGATCATAGCACAAATGTCAAAACATCTTTAGAATATCTTTCCTTTGTTATTGAGGAGGATGAATTCCAATTTGATCAATCACTACCTTCATGTACTTCATGGTATATCCAAATATACTCTTTAAGAGTGTAAACCTAAAATAAAATCAAAGTACACAAACTCCATACATAAGATACTATGTTGATTTCAATGCTAAGGATAATTTATACCATTTTTCATATGAGAAGTCCATTGACACATGGTAACAATCCACATGATTTCTTATGGCGGGTCAATCTAGTCATATGTTCTCTAACATATACCTATATATTTGTCCAGATATCTCTATATCAAACAGTGTATGAGATCATTGCATTCTTCCAGATAATGTGATATAATATATGTTGGTTTACTCATGAATAGTTGATATCCTATTTTCTTAATTATTCCACAACTTGGGATATTTAGAAATTATAATTATTTGTACAAATTATCTCATAATTACATTCTCCATTGTGATTTATTTGTACACAATTATATTTTCAATGGCTTTATCCAATATAGTATACATATATCTAACATATACATATTTAAGATTAAATTGATAAAGAGGCTAAAACATAATATTTTATTAAATATGCTAAGATATGTAGTATTGATGTCATTACAACAATTATCTCTAGGGCATTCTGTATTATAATAGTTTGTAGAGTTTCTAATAGGAATACAAAGTTTAGAATACACTTCATCAAGAGTTGCCCTTACCTTTGAATTGTTGATTTACAGCTCATCCCTTGATAGTTTCAAGGCATAACCCTTATAATGTCTCATGAACTTCTAGCCTTAGCCTCTGATATGTCATTATGGCATAGTTTCCTTCTATTACTTTCCATTGCTAGAGGCTCATTGTACCTTTCACAATCTTATTCAGTTCTGTAATAGTCATAGAGTGGCCTCCTGTAGTTCTTGGTAAAATATCATTAATTGGCCTCCCTTGTTTGGACAAACTAGTAGTTTTACATTGCAAGCACCATAGAGTCACTACAAAAGAACAAATTCAAAGTGTCCAGTAAGAATGGCCTTCTTAAACCTAGCTAGTAAATCAAGTTACTTTGAACCTACTTTATGGCAAAGATATTTTGAGGAAAAGTATCTATAATATTTTGAAATTTCTAAAATCAATTTTAGTAATAAAGTATCTTTTCAAAAAATTCGAAAAGGGTAAATTTGAGAATTTTAAAAATTTTGAAAATATAAATTTTGGTCTACAAAAAGTCTAGATATAGTATAAATATATTACATTAATTTTAGGAAACCTTAAGAGATTGAAATTCTTATTTTTGGATGCTCATGAAATAAAATTTGTGTATTCAGGATTTAATTTCTGAAAAACTTCAAAAAGATTGAAACTAGAGCTATGGGTGTCCAATAAGTGTAAATTTATAGTTGTTATGAAGGAAATTAATTTAACTAATTTGTGTTAAAATTTCATGACCGTCGGTAATCAGTGAGTATGTTAATTATGGACTCGAAGTTGAAGAAATAAGAAAAATTGTTTTAGTCAAATATGAGTCAAAGGGAAGTTGACTCAAACTTTTATTTTCCCACTTTGCCCTCCTAAAGTTGGTTTCTTTTCCTTTTTCTTTAGTTATCTGGTTGTCTTTATGCAAAAACAGTCACAGTTTATTTTTTGCAAGCTTTTTCTCCATGATCACAATCTCCTCAAGTAAGTCATATCTCTCTTTATGTTGTTTTCTCTTATTTTTACTATTAGTTCCTCTCTTCTTTCTCTTCAATTTGATATCAAAATTATGTTGAATCATTGAGTAAAATCTAAGTTATGAATTTTTAAAGTTCATAATTACTATTCATATCACTGTTCAACCCATGAACTCACCTGAATTTTCTGAAGTTTTAGAGCTTGAATCTTGTATTTTTAGCTTGCTTATTAACAATGGAACCATAATATAATTATATTTGATTGTTTAATGGAAGAAAAACCTTGAAATAGCTAAGAAGCTAATATGCTCTTGTTTTTGTTTATCAAGAGTATTGAAGATTTTTTATTGGATCAATTATGTTTTTGTGTTACCAGCCTATATGTGAGTAATTCTTACATTTCTTATGAATTATAATGCATTTGTTACTTGTGATCTATTGAATAATGGTGCAAGTTGAGGAAAAATGTGTATTAATGATTTCATGACAAATTTTTGAGTCGAATGGATTTGTTAATATAATGGTTAGATTTCTATTAAAATAGCTGAGTTTTATACATGTTTAAGTTTCCAAAATGTGTTGTGTTTAATTTCTAGGAAGTGGTGTGAGATTGGAAGTCATTTCCCCTATTTTTTTTGTTGCTTTCCTATAAACCCAGATTGTGTGATTTCGATCACAACTTTTGCACTTAACCCAAGATCATACTTATGATTCGAATCGAACCTTCCTACTCTATTTTTCTGTATCTGATCATGATTTTGATTGTATTTGAATTTAAACTTCCTAAAAGATTGCATGTTTTGGCAAGTAGACTCATATTTGCCATTGATTTTCCTCGAGTTGAATAGAATTTCAAGCTTGATCTTGCTCATGATTCTAATCACACATCCAGAAATTTTCACATTTTTTAGCTAAATTCCACTTCTTTCTAAGATATCTCCTATTCCCTTTAGTCTAATCTAATATTAACTCTAACTAGTTCAAAATTAATGATTAAGAAAACCTAAATGAGTAGCTCATAAGCTAATATGAATAAATCTAAATATTAGTGTAGTAATCTTAGTTGCTAATTTGGTAATGGAATGAGAAATGTATGGTTGAAATCATGATTGAATGAGAATGTTATGATACAGTTGTTGTGAATGATATTATTTAAAGTTTGATAATTTCCCATGAGACATGAGATGGTTTATGGTATGTGAGGAATGATGATAATGAGATTAGATGGAAATGTGTCTTATGTGATTGATAAGTAGAAAATGTACCTGTAAAAATGATAGATTTTACCTCTTAAATAGTCATTAACTTGTGGTTTTTGTTTGACTTTTCC
>JANHAO010012402.1:0-16415 GCA_026873985.1 Saraca asoca | reverse complement strand
AAAGTTAAACAAAAACCACAAATTAATAACTATTTAAGAGGTGATGTTCATTATTTTTATAGGTACATTTTTCACTTATCAATAAGCACAACCTGTCTTTCATACTCTTTATTTCAAATTCATATTTTCATAATAAAAAATGGTTACACTTCAGTTTTAGGATGAGAAAGAAAGAAAATTTGATAAATAAGGTGGCATGTGTGATGGGTCTATTAGTTTTTGGTGGTTAGAGTGATCAGCATGGATCCTATGGCCAACTCAAATCCACATCAGAATCACAAGGTTCAAATGTTAAGGCTTTGATTTGACTTGAGAAAATGCAGTTTAATTTTTTATTCTGCTTGCCCAAAGTTGCAAACTTTTGAGAAGACCAGAATTGAATGTGATTCAAGTCATGATTAGAATAAAAAATAAGGATCGTTTTGAATCACACAAGAACTATTCAAAACTTGATTCGGATTGCAAGGCATGAAAGCTTGCCTATTCCCGTAAGCATGATCATGAAAACAATATAACTTAGTTTGATTCATGTTATGAGTCCAAGAGAAGAAATATTTTAAGTTTTTCTGGACTTCCAATGGCTCTAACAATTTTATACCTTATCAAAACACTCCAAAAACTCAACTTCTAGCAAAATAAATATGGCAAAACATTTAGTACTAAGTTGGATTATTTTTGGTATAATTTTTCCAAAAAAATTTATTTAGAAAAATAAAGGTAAAATCAACAAAATCATTTTCAAGTTTGAGTTAATTCCAACAGTCCTGATCCTTTACATAATGTAACAAGAAAAAAGGCCTAAACAAAATTTTCAACTTGAAGTCCATGGCCATCTTCAATTGAACCACTAAAAATAATCAATTAAAGCTTAACAAAAATGGTTTGTTGTCATTAAAATATCATTTTGCTCAATTTATAAAATTAAGGGCTAAAGAAAACATTTTCACATTAATGAATTATGGAAACTATCTCAACAAAGAGATACTTCAAAGCTTGAATGTGTTTGAACTCAAGTACATGGATACCATTATATATTTCTAGTATTTATTGCCTATCTAGCCAAATAATGGATCTTCAATATGGATTTGGATTTTAGAAAAAGGATTTATTTATTCCAAAGGAATAATAGAGTTTATTTATTTAAAAATATTTTATGAGAACCTTGCATATCATGAAATTTAGCTAAAATGGCCAAAAGTCATATTTTCACATTATTTTCATGATTTTAAATTAAAAGGATTTTCATTAAGGAATTACTCATGGATTCATGGGTCACCACTTAGTGATTTGTGCCAATCACGCCACAGATTTCAAGATGTGACATGTGCATTTTGAGCCTGACTCTTATGTGGCCATCCATCTTGTGAAAAATGGGCATGTGGATGGTCACCTTTACAAAGCTTTGATTCGCCTTCTTATGAAGCAATCTTGGACAATAAGAATTACTCGTTATCATAGGAAGCAAATAAAGTTATTGATTACCTAGCAAAGTTATCCTATTCTTTAAGCTCTATAGAAGTGCTAGTCTCAAATTTTTATCTCCACTTTAGTGGTGTGTTAGTTTGATTCTTAATGATATGATAGGAGTCTCTATTCCTTGGTGTATTGCTATCTCTTAGCTAGGCATGTGCCCCTTATTTCCACAAAAAAAAAAAGTTTGTCATTAAAATTAAAGGATTGATTTAAGTGGGGTCATTAATACTACAAAACTAATGAAAATTTTATAAAATCCAACATAAATGCTTAACAAATGGTAGAAGCTAGAGAGTGAAAGTGCCCCTACTAACTTGTACCAAGGTCTGTTAGTGGATAAGCAGAACCTATCTTTCATACTTTTCACTTCAAAGTCATATTTTCATAATAAAAAATGGTTACACTTCAGTTTTTAGGTGAAAGAAAGAAAGAAAATTTGAGAAAGAAGATGGCATGTGTGATGGGTCCATTAGTTTTTGGTAGTGTTGATGGTAAAATCTAGTTTTATGGACCTAGATCTTAGTCAATACCTAAAATGTGAGTTACAAGTGCATGAATAGATAGGAAAAAGAAATGAAGAAGGAGAAAAATAGGCACCAAGAGCGTTTTTTATTATGGTTCAGCTAAAGCCAGTTTAGCCCCTATGTCTATGTTGATTGTATTTGCCTTTAGGCAACGGTTCTCACTATTCAGATAGGCAGAGTTACAATACACAAGATTTCCCTCAAGCCTCTTTTATGGAAGTCCCCTTTTACAATGGACTAACCCTCTATTTATAGAAATAGGGGAGGTTACAATGGTAATTTCCTAATTTGTATATTAGTTATAATGTGTAGCTATTCCGTATAGATAACTTAGACTCTACTTTATGAGGTCTATGGTGGGTGTCTCCCCTTAGGGGCTAGTTTGCTAGCTAGGAAGATATGCTCTTGACTACTGATTAGACCTAACCGTACCTTAAGATTGGAAGTTGCTCATTTGATTGGGACATGTGTTATGTGGTTTATGGCACTACGGAGTGATCTTAAGCTTGAGCTCACAGAGTGAGCATCCTAGATGTAACTCAGCTCTTTTAATGACCCGAGATCAGTTCCACTTGGCGAGTGCAAACTTCTATCTCTGAGCTTGCCTTGCGTCCCATGCTCACAATCAACGATCTGACCCCCCCTCTTTGTGAGCTTAACACTTCTAAGTGATCTAATGCCTTTCTCAATTGGACTCATCTTGTTGGGCCCACACCAACCCATCTAACTAATACCAGAAACCACCCATAACATTAGCCCCCCAACTCTCAATTTGCTTTATGGGCTGGAAGTTACAGCTCGTTAATTAAGGCTGGGGAGTATGATATTGTCATTTGAATTCTAGTTTTGTCTTTTCATCTACACCTATTATCATTATTTTCATTATGTGCACATTTTTCTAAAACTGTCATTTCAGCAAAAGCTAAACCCAAGGACTTTTCTGATCCATCAGATTTTAGGTGATTGATCAATTTTTAAATCGAATAGTTAAGTGATTGATGCTATAAAAAGTGGGACAAAATGTTTATCCCCTTCCATATTCCTGTATAATGGTACTTTTTCCCTTCAGACTTTTGAATCAGTAGTTGTCAACCTCATCTTCTTACTCCATTGATTTTTGCTTTGCCATAATGGTTGACTGGCCATTCTTAATCAAAATCTTCCTCCTCTTTGATCATTCAAGGACCTGATTCACTCTTTTGTCATGGTAAGCTCTCTTAGTCTTTTGCTTTTGTGGGTTTTTGATGTGGTGTTGCTTGGTTTGACAATGCTTGTCGACTTGCTACCAAACATTTTGCTTGTAGGTTGCTAGCTTGAATTTTCTTCCCCTTTAGGGATTTAATGGCTCAACAGGCTTTATTAGCTAAACCCCTTTAGGTTTTTGATAGTTTTGGTGTCTATCCTAGTGGCTCGGGGCATATTATAGTTTGCTGCATAGAAAATTTTGTTTAAATAGTTATCTCAGGAAAGGTTTGCCTTCAGTGGCTTAACCAATTCCATTTTTCTTTCATATTTTGTGTAAATGGCAGCCCATAAATGCTGTGGCCACTAGATAGGAAGTGTCAAGCCTAAATTCTTAGCTAGAAGTGGGGAGCCAATGCATCCCTTAGTTGGAGTGGCCTTTAGGGGCAGTGAGGTCACTAAATAGCCCCTTTCTTAATCTAAACCTAGTGCAAGATAGCAAGTCACTGGGGGTTCTTTGGACCGCTTAGTTTTCAAACATTATCTTTTGGCCATTGAGCTGCATGAGCTCACCGGCATAGTGGAAAGCTTCCATATTCCCAAAGGTTGCCACCTCATGGCACTTTCTCCTGATGACCACACGGCTCATCCATCTCAAAGGTTTATTGTGATCAGCCCCTATCACCTTGACGCTAGGCTCAAATTCTCGGATCATCCCTTTATCATCAATCCATTGAATAAACTAAAACTTTCCCCTTCTCAGCTGACTCTAAATTCCTATACCCAACTTGACTCCTTGGCACTCATGTATCTGAGGAGCAACCTTCCTCCCCCATCTGTGAAGGTTTTATGCCATCTCTTTAGCATGAGAAGTACAAGCTCCCCAGACGGGATCTATAATCTTTCAACTTAGAGTTTCTAGTTTAAAGGGGCTTTACCTTAGGGAGAGGCTAAGGGTAAATCGAATGTCAAGTAGTACAAGACTGACTAGTTCTACATCTCATCCCATCCCTACATTTTATTCACAATTTTGGCTACATTTTGACTTTGGGTAAGTGAGCTGTGATCATGTGAGCTCTTATGATTTCACATCTTATTTCTAACACTTCATTTTATTCTAGCAGCTGGGGCTGGCAAAGTAAAGCCAACACTTGGAATTGAGGAGCCTGAGGTGTTACATCAGTTTGCTGCTATCGACGATCTGTAAAACGATCTTAAGTTTGATGATGACTTTTTTTGAGCTTGCAAGTTAGCTCCAGTGTTAAACGTCAAACTTACTAGAGAGATCAAGGCTCACTGGGTGAAGGAAATCGATCCAGCTCACTTCAAAGATTGCAAAGAAATGGTGAAGCTTCTTTTTGAAAGTCTTCCCTCTGATGATTCAGAGGAACTTAAGGTCACTGTGACCTCTCCAGGTCTCACTATTGTGGTAGCTCCCTCTGATCCAAACCAGTCTCCTCCTAAGGTAACTACGATGCCCCTTCCAGAGCCAACTGCTGCCCCTCATCATGAAATGACTGAGGTGGCCAAGGCTAGGATCTCATCTAGCCCCTTATCAAGAAACAAAAAATAAGCAAGGGGAAGAAGGTTGTTAGTAGTTCAAAGTGAGCGACTTATGGGGATGCGACAAAGGAGCATCAACTAGGCCTTAGTCTTAGGACACAAGGATATTTTGACTTTGTCTAGGAAAACTTGCTGGACATTCTAAGATCTCACTCCAACCCCCAACCTTTGGAAATGGAAACCTTGGGTGGAGGGTTAATGCATTTCACCACATGTGCAGTTGTGCTAATAAGTCGTGTTTTGTCATTCTATCCCCTTTTTACTTTTCCAAGGTCTAAATTGATTCACCTTCCAAGGTCTGTTGGGAGAAGTGAAGATGGGGGAAACACTCCAGTCTTGTGAAAATAAGAATGCCAGGCTGGTGGAGGACTTGGCTATTGTGACCACCAAGGCTTTCAAAATGGAAGATAGGGCACGAAATGCCGAGGCTGCCAAAAGAGAAGGTAAAGAAGCTTAAGCTCATAAGGTGGCAAGTCATGAGGCTACTGAAGGCAAGCTTAGTAAAGCGATCAAGGAGCTGTTTTGAATGAGAAGTGATGTCAGTTTGTCATGGCTAATCAAATTAGATATTTATAAAATCAATTGCACTACTCTACTTGTAGCATAGAGCAACACCAAGTCAAACCTAAAGATTATTTGTGGATGATATCAATCAAATTAGGAGATGTAAATGGGGAGGTTAGCAGAAAACTAATCTAACAAAAACTACACTAAACTAACAGAAACTAAAATAACAATAAACAAGCAACCAGCCAAGGGAATCAACTTGAGATTAATGCATCCTTGATCAACTAAGGTTCATCCAATTGTTGAAAATCATAACAAGAAACCTTGGAATGATTAATGAATTTGTCCTAAGCAGTCAAGATTCAACCAAATAGATAGCAAATCAAAAGCTTAATGCATTGCCTCATTTTCCTATTCTCTTCCTAATATTGATCATTAAGCAATAATTATATAATATCTAAATTAAATGAAGCCACTAAACTTAGATATTCACAGCAAAACAGAGAGGAAAAAGGAAAGAAATGGCTAATAATTAAATGTAAGAATGAAGGAACAAAATCTCAACATTAATCTTTAAGTTTGCAGCCAATTGGACTGATTACAGCTAGCCTTCCATGGAGGCATGAAAAATATATAAAAAAAAAAAAGAGAGCAAAAGCTTGCTCTCTACACCAGAGAAAACTAAGCTAAAACAACCCTAAAAACTACTTGAAAAACTAAATGAAAAACTTCTAAACAAAATGACTTTGCCCAGGTAAAAGGAGGAGAAGGCATGATGGCTAGTCTGGTTGGTAGCCGCTACTTTCTACTACTATGCATTTTGCAAACTGCATTCCCTGCTTTTTCTTCTAATTTTTCGGCCTCCAGCTGGCTAGTGCGAGAGATGGTGTATTGGGCTTTAGATCCATGACAATTGGGGCCTTAAAACACCAATTCTATAGACTGTTGCAGCCTATTTTTCACACCCAAATTGTTGGATCAAGTCTGGAAGCCTTCATGAAATTGTAGCCTTATGTCTTAGCTTCCATTTGGGCTTAGTTTCACTTCATTTAGACTTGTATAACTCCAGATATAATCTGATAAGTGCACAGAGGTCAGCTGCACGAGATAGTATTATGCCTTCAAATTTAACTCCAAATTCAGATAAGCAATCACTTGATTCAACCTTGGAGGTCTTCATAAAAGTTGTATATCTATCCCTTATCTTTCCTGCAAGATAAAAATCACATCAATTGGACAAATGTAGCTCAAGATATAGCTAGATTATAGAAACTACTCAAAATGGCCAATTATGCAGAATTTTCCAAAATGATTCCAATTGACACAAAATTACAAATACACACTAACACAGCTGAAAGTAAGCAATTTTGGACCTTAAAATGCTAAGTGAGAGGACAAATAAATGGTTAAAGTATTTTGTTATCAAGAAGCGACAAGGATGCAGCACTTCAGGGCTTCAATTCAACAAGTCAAAAATTTAAAGTTGCTACACAACGAGCAAAGGTTGCCAAGGTTAAACTTAAAGTGGCCAGGAAAGAGGTCACTTTAAAGCAAGAAAAGGTCAATCAGGTCATATCTAAAACTACCAAGCAGATCACAAAGGCAACAGAGGATGTAGAATTTAAGACAAGCTCCCTTTTCTTGTACACTTTGTGGAAGCAACACCCGAATTTGGATCTTTCCTTCTTTGGACTGGAGGCCTTAGATATTGCTGAAGGCTTTAAAAAGAAGGCTACTAGAACTAAATCTTCCTATAGAGGTATGACGTCTATGAGCCAAGACCCTCCTACTAAGTGTGCCGCTACCGAAGAAATCAACCCATAAAGCGTAGAGCCACCAGATGATCAGACAAAGGACATTCCGTCTGCCCCAAGTATCGAGCCTACCTCTCATTAGAGCCCAATTTGCAAGAATTAGTCTTTTTGTAAACTGAATTTTCAATTTTGCATTTCTTCTTTAGAGCCTTGTATTTTGACATTGTACTTGATTCCAGATTTTGCATAGATTCACCTCATAGCAAGGGGTGCCAAATAGTTCTATTCCCCTTTACTTTTTTTGCATTCATCATGTGAGATGCTCTCCCTAATTTACACAAGTTGTTGTGAATGACTTCTTGCAAAAATAGCAACTTAACATGTATTTGGTAAAATAAGCATTAAGTAGGTTAATCGACCTTAATAAATAGCAGAATAAGGTACAAATAGATTTAAGCTAATGATTTATGACTCAAAAAGATACACACCATATAGAATGACCAATCAACTGTATTAACCCATCTTTAATAACGAGCCATCAATAAGAATTAGAGCTAAGTATTTAAGTGTGCGAACCAGTATGAGACAGAAAACCCGAATAGGCTATGAGAGTTATAGACATTGGATATCATAAGAGCTACATTTTAACTAGGATATTAGCAATAAGTTCATCCCCAGAACAAGCTCTGGGAGGCCTTAACTGAAAAGTTGGCAATTCAAAATAATTATGACATTCAAAGTCTAGTGCACTTAAGAGAGTGATCCCATCTCATAGAGAGGTTGGCCATCTTGTGCCAAATTGTGAGTTATGGTACTAGTGTAAACATCGAGTGCCTCAATTTGAAAGCTGGCAATCAATTCATCTCTAGGAGAGCCTCAGCTTAGAAGCTGGCAATTCATCAATTCATCTCTGGAATGAGCTTCAGGGGGCCTCATCTTGGAAGCTGGCAGTTCAAGCAGATACAACATTCAATAGTCAATCACATAAATGTTTAAGATAGCGATCTCATGATATGGAGAGATTGGTGATTCCTTTGAGTGATGTTGGTGATCTTGTGCTAGACTTGAAATGATCTCAAGCCCAAACTACTAGCGATCCTATGCTAGACTCTGGGCGAATGTTGGTGATCCTATGCTAGAACAACTGCCTTGTGGCTAATCAATTATCTCGTAGCCTAATGGTAATCTTGTTACCGAATGGCTATCCTGTAGCAAGGTGGTCATCTTGTAATCGAGTGATAATCTTGTTACCAGGTGGCTATCTTGTAGCCGGGTGGCTATCCTGTAGCCTAGTGGTTATCTTGTAACCAAGTGGCTATCTTGTAGCTGGGTGGTTATCTTGTAACCAGGTGGCTATCTTGTAGCCAGGTCAGGTCACGTGTGACTGGACTTGATCAATTCCAAGAATAGCTTGCTTTCTTGCATGGTAATTTACTAAAAACTTCATGAAAAGATTAGTATAGAGACTCAGAATATGTTTATTAATTTCTAAATCATTTTGACGCCTATGCTTAATTAAGGTCTTGTTGAGGCACTAGGGTTACTATCCCAAAATCTCTATCACATACTCTTGCAAGCAACCCTTCTTGATAAGGTCTTCAATGGCATACCTGAGTGTCCAGCACTCTAAGGTATGATGACTGATGCCATTATGATAGGCATAGAATTTACTTTTGTTGCCTCTAAACCTATTGGGAGTTGTAAGGGGTGGAGGCTTCCCGAAGTCCTCTTTATCTTTTTCAGTTGTAAAAAATTTATCCTGAGTGTTTAAGAGGACACAATAAGTTTTGAAGTGACCCTAATGTCAAGGTCGTTCGGCCCTAGCCTTTTTCACAGTTTGGAAGCCAGGATCATTAACCTAGTTTCTTTGCTCATTGTCACTGGAAGCATTGCTCACATTTCCCTGATCAAGCTTCTTTAGGCCAAAGGCCTCCTCTCACCTAATTTCTTTGGTAGCTCACTCGTAGAACTCTCCTAAGCTATTGATTGGGGATTTGTAAATGCTTTCATATAGCTTCCCATCCTTGTGGAGTCCCACGGAGATCGCTATCAAGATACTCTCATCGAATGGTTTCTCCACATTGTTAATCTCACGTCTAAATTGAGCGATGTAGTCTTTCAATGGTTCACCCTCTCACTGGAAGACTGTTTTGAGATGGCAAGGTGGGTTGAGCTACTTTTTCAATGCCTTGTACTGGTGGATGAATCTTCTTGGAATTCTTTCCAACTACTAATGTTGTGAGCCGAGAGATTCTTGAACCAAGGTCAGGTGGTATATCCTCGAGCGTAGCCAAGAAGACCCGATATTTAACCAGTGGGTTGGTTGTTTAGAGATCCATCTAGATATTAAATGCGTCTAGATGGTCATAGGAGTCACTATCCCCATTGTGTTGTAAGATCGCGGGGACCTTTAGTTTGGGAGGGAGAGGTTGCTTCTCTATCTCGCTAGTGAATAGAGTCCCCTCCTCGTAATGGCCTTGGCTATCTTTGGTCCTAGGGCATTCTTCCAATTACTTTACCCTCCGAAGGAGTTCTTTGACCATTGGGTTATGCATTCCAGACCATCGACTGGAAGATCATTAGCCCTTATCTTTCTCTTAATCATGGGAATAATAACTTGGGATGTGTCCCTGGTTAGACCTATACGAGCCTCTTGAGCGACGCGAGCTCTCAAACCACTACCTGCCATGGCTCTTATGGGGCCGTCAAACTTCTGACCTTTCCCATAAGCAAGAGGGACAAGCTGTATTAATGCGTTGGCCCCCTCTAAGCACTGTGACCTGAGCCTATTTTTGTGCTCCTTAGGCTTGTGCCTGAGCTAGTGCTTTAACCATTTTGGCTATCTCTTTTACCATGTTTTCAAGTGCCTTTTGACACTGATGCTAGGTCTGAACTCTATCAACCTCAAGAGCAGCAGGCCAGTGACATCACATTATTGATAGTGTCCATCGTAAGGATGACAAATATGCCTGCAGCCGGGAAGGCCGAGCCCCCTAGTATAATCTCATCGCTCCATATGAGCCACACGACCTTTATGTTAGTCGATGACAATGTCAATGATCCTAGTTGCTCCTCCTCTTACCATTAAGGTTGTTTAGCGAATCACAGAAATCGAAGGAAAATAGTTCAGAGGTTCGAGGGCCCTCCTTCTAGTGCCAAAATGTTGAAGGTAAAATCTGGTTTTGTGGACCCAGATCTTAGTCAACACTCAAAATGTAAGTTGCAAGTGTATGAACAGATAGGAAAAAGAAATGAAAAAGGAGAAAAATAGGCACTAAAAGTATTTTTTATCATGGTTCAGCTAAAGCCAGTTTGGCCCCTATGTCCACGTTGATTGTATTTGCCTTTAGGTAGTGGTTCTCACTATTTAGATGGGCAGAGTTATAGTACACAAGATTTCCCTCAAGCCTCTCTCTCAGTATTTTGACAAAACTTCTACCTTTCTTCTTTGGAAGTCCTCTTTTACAATAGACTAACCCCTTATTTATAGAAGTAAAGGAGGTTACAATAGTAATTTTCCAATTTGTACATTAGTTACATCGTGTAGCCATTTTGTACAGACAACTTAGACTTTACTTTATGAGGTCTGCAGATGGGTGTCTCCCCTCAAGGGTTAGTTTGTTAGCTAGGAAGATGTGCTCTTGACTATTGATTAAACCTGGCCATACCTTGAGACTGGAGGTCACATATGTTATGTGGTTTGTGGCACTATGGACTGATCTTAAGCTCGAGTTCGCAAGGTGAGCATCCTAGATACAGCTTCCCCCCTTGATAACCTAAGATCAATTCCACTTGGCAAGCACAAACTTCTATCTCTAAGCTTGCCTCGCGTCTCGTGCTCATGATCAGTGAGTTGGCCCACCCCCTTCTTTGTGAGCTTAACACTTTTGAGTGATCTAGAGCCTTTTTTGGTTGGACTTGTCTTATTGGGCCCATACTGGCCCATCTAACCAATACTAGAAACCACCCATAATAGGTAGGTAGGGTGATTAGCATGGATCCTATAGCCAACTCAGATCCACAAACCTTAGAATGACCTAATATGTAATTTATAATTTCTTTAAACATAATATGATTTTTTTTCATAAAAGGGTCTTTTCTAATTTTTACTTTACGCCATCATGATACATCACCTATAATCCATAATTACAAGGGCCTGTAAACAAGCAACACAATCGTATCAATCTGGAATATGTAAGTATGTATGTATCAACGTATGTGTATGTGTATGTATGCATGTTGTAGATGCTTATGTATATATGTACATATGTATGTATGTAGAAACACGAATTGGTGTCTTAAGTCAATATACATCACTATAATCAAAATCACTACAAACACAAGCCTACCAAGTGAAGGTATTTAGGTGTTCTTGCGGAACAATGCTTTGATGCTACAAAAGTATCTGAACATTAAATAACTAAATGTGAGGAGTGAATCTTAAAAGACCTAATGAGTACAACTACTAATCTCATTCATCAATAACATAAAAACCTTGACAAATTCAAATAAAACAAAACCATAATTTCATAAAAACAAAAATTAAAAATAACCTTATCTAGGAAAACATTAAAGTATAGGAATAAGATTATCAAGCCTTTAAGCATAAAATTAACTTCCTTCACTAATCTTCCCCATAATCAAATCAAATCAATACATATACTACCTCACCAACCACCCTAACTATTCTAACACAACCCTTACACCAACCTATTTATATTCCAACATCTCATTGTATCATATATGTCTATGTATGTTTGTATGTATGTATGTATGTATGTAATAATCATTTTATCAAATTCTTACAATTTAAGTTTAGACATAAAACATGAGCAAGCAATTTCATGTAGTGCAATTCTTGAAAATACTATCAATTATATTCCAAAATAACAATAATAACCTATAGAAGTAAAAAAAAAGCTTAAAATTGGTGTATCAATTCACACGTAAGCATTTGACATAATAAGGTTTACAAATTCACTCACAATAACAAAGTCCAAAATTAAAAAAAGGTTCACAAGCAAGCTTCCTTAGCAGGGAATAGAATATCCTAATTCCACTACACAAGAAGAAATTAAGCCAATACTCTTCAAACTTAAGCCCTAAGAAAAGGATACGTAGGAGGTTAAAGTTGCAACCTCTTAATTCTCTCAATTGAAGAATCTTAATTCTATACCTTAAAAAAGTTAGAAGGAATTTCAAAGCATCAATTTGATTATAAGAAGCCTCTAGATGAGCAATAGGAAATTTTACATAATCCTTAACCTAAGAAATTCAAGAAAAGAGATGAAACAAGAGGGAAAAGATTAGAATTTAACCAAGAATCATGTAAAAACTTGAGAATAAGGAGGAAGATTGAGATACTTACTAGGAAATGCAAATCCTAGAAGAGAATGAGAAGAAGAAGGCATTAAAGAGTGAAAATTTTAGACAAGAAGTTGCTACTTCACTTAGAGAAATACCTATATTTTGGTGCTTTTGGTCAATCGAAAGTTAGGGATGGTCAACCAAAGATGGGTATAATTGCCCAATTTGAGCTCAATTTCTACAAAATTTGCTTTCCTTCTTCCTCATTCCATTCCAAGCTTATTTTCTACAAAAGATGAAGTTTGATTAGATTTCAACCTATGGCATAACCTCCTTTAAGGAAAAACAACATCGATAAAATTCAGGTATTACAGGTAATATGCTAACTGAGAAAAGCACAAATGATCAACTTGTCACATTTTAAATTTCAAGTAGATAAAGTGAAATAAGAATAAAACACATGGGTAAATTATAAATTACCCTATTTTCTTTAACTTTTGAGAATTATTAAGTTTTTTACATATCTTTTTCTTCAGTGTTATAGAGTTCACATACATTATACTACTCATACTTGGAATACTACATTTTTTTAATATAAGATTACTATTTAATAATTAGAGTTTTTTTTGTGCATTTTAATTTATTATTACAATTATAAAATTTTCGTATATGATCTCTTATCTCTCCAAAATTTTATATTAAGGGTTATGCTTCAATACATATTCAAAAATCTCTGTAAGTGGTATAGACTTTCAAGACTTTAGTAAAAAGTTTCTATACTTTTCATAACCTATTCATTAAAAGTTGTGAATTTTATATAAACATTTGAAAGAAAAAATTATACAAATCAATTGATCAAATTGCAACTTTTTAAACATTTATTATAAGTAAAAATTGTACAAAATTTTAACTTCTTGTGAATAAATTGCAATATCTCATATATAAATTACAAATTTTTATGTTAAAATTTTATAAAATTTGCAAAATTACCAATTATGTATCAAAGGATTTTACTTTTATTTCAATTATATTATTAAAAAAAAATATTTAATAATATTCATAATATTATTTTATCTTTGACCTTCTTCAAATTAAATTTGGCCCTCCATTGTCTGTCATTGTAGTTGCAATTCATGATAACCAAATGACACCACACATTCTTTTGATCTCAATGTCTTGGTTGTGATATATGTTATTATTTAAGATTGTCAGCCTTGCTAAAGAGATTGTTAACCTAGCTAGTGTGATTAATTTTTTATCTTAATTTCTTTGGTTTTGACATTGAAAACAATTTTGTATCTAACCAAATGTTTTAGTATTTGATTGTTTATTTTGCAAGATCATGGTGTATGTTATTCAAAAGATCTATAATTAGATTTAATAATTATTTTATTTTTACTAGGATTTTTTGTAAGTGATTCAAATCAATTTTGATTTGAGCAAATTTCTTATAACTAATACATTAAGGTAGAAATAAACCACTTAAAGTGAGATAAAATAAAATATTTTTCAAACAATATTTTCAAATAAGTTTTTACAAGTGCAAATTTTATAAAAACTATTTTTCACTATGTGAATCGATTCACACTAAAGATCTTATGAAACTATATTCGAATCAATTTAGCAATCGATTCATGAAGAAAAGTTTTGAAAAATATTTCTTGCTGCAAGTAAGGAATTTTTCCTAAATCAATTAGGTAATCAATTCAAGACCTTTTCATATAATACTAGATTTGATTCATGCATCAATTTGATCAAGAACTTCTTTATCAAATCGATTCATTAGTTAATAATTGCTACGAATTGATTTATTGACAGAAAGTTAGTTATTTTTCAAATGTTAGTTACAACACTATAAATACCCCTAACCTCATTTCAAACACATTTAGTTTCTTAACTATCACATTTCTTCAAGTGCAAAAAACACAGAGATAATAGAGCTAAGCTGCATTTATCATCTACCTTATCAGATTTCATAATTCAACGGAAATCATATTAGAAATTTGAGATATTTATCTCAAATTTTAGTATTGTATATCTTACCCTATTCTTGATTCTATTTCAAATTTCTAGGTTAATAGAAATTGGAGATACAAAGGAAAAAGTTGATTTTCCTTTTGCTTTAGTTGTGAGGTTAATTATAGCTAGTTGAAAATTGTATAGAATTCTTAGAATATCTCTAGGTTATGAGATTGATCATAGTCTGTATGAGATAAAAGAATTGTTGTATCTAAGTTAACAAGAGCCCAACTAAATCTTGTGTAATAGGTTAAGCAAGAGCTAAGTCTAAATCTTGTTGTTTGAACTAGCTATTTAGGAGCCCAGTTAATTCCTATTATTGTTATTAACAAAAAAAGACTATCTAGTTGAGGATTGTCCAGTAGATGTAGACTTCATCTACTGTTTCAGATGAAGTTAAACCACTTTAAAAATTCCTGTATCTTTATTATTCTTTATTGATCTTTATAATTCAACACAGTTTATCTTTACTGCACAATTACATTTCTACTATAAATATTCTATTGCAAATTGTTTCTACTATAATAGTTTCTTGGTTTAACTACTTTTACTACATTCCAATTATTTTGCTATACTGGAATTTTAGATTAATTGTTTAATTGATTACAATTGTATCTCAATCCTATTCAAAATCTAATAATTGCAATTAAGTTCTTGATTATCCTTCCAAATTCCAAAGACAACTTCCACTTTACAAATCAAGAAGAATCCAATCTATTTCAAAAGAGTATATATATTTTATGTTTGTAAAAAAAAAAAAAGGTAAGATCTATATTTTTGGGACCTACAATACAAAATAACATAAAATTTTCCTATCTTCACAAAATAAAAAATAAAGATAGAATGACATAATTATAAATACAAAGAAGTGAAATTTTATCTAACACTTACTCTAAGATAAGAGAGTAAGACAAACACAAATAAGAATGTCTTATAAAGCGCTGATGCTTCCACACTAAGGGGTGTTTGGTTTAACTTATTGAAATGGAAAGGGAATGGAATTAAATAAGAAGAAGGTCTTCAAGCATCCCTAGTCTAACTTTTCATGTTTTCATATGCTCATGTTTCCATTTTTTCATGCTTTACATACTTTCTTGCTTTTCATGAATCCTCATCAAAATTACGAATTTTTATGACTTTCATACTAGTGTATAAAATTTATATATGATTTTTCATGTTTTAAAATTTACAGTTTTCGTTAATTCCATGATGTTATGAATATTACATCTATTATAAATTTTATAAATATTCATAATTTCACACTTTTCATAAATGTTTCACAAATATTATGATTTACAAATCTCCATAAAATCATAAATGTTAATAAATTGTTTTAAACATCATTCCATTTATTTAATAAAATTTCTCATGCAATAAGGATAAGTCAAATTGGAAAATTCGTAATAGGGAAAATAGATCAGTTAGACAAGTTGAACTAGTATGACTAGACATTATAATTTCATTAGGGAAATTTGTGAAAGTGAAAGAAGGATAAAGAAATGTTTTATACATGTGAACTAATATAATGCAAGAAAGGAAAGACCTGTGTGCACTAGGAAGATGAATTCAAATGATTTTTCTATCATTGTGAAGCCATAATGGCTATGACATCATGAGACATGTGTGGTGTAGGAGGGCACCACTATACGAAATGTAACGAATGCATTCAACATAATTATGGTATGGCTAAAGACATACAGCCACATCACTTCTCTCCCTTAGGCTTACATACTATTAGTGTTTGAAAGATTTATAAATGATTTATCTCACAAACTAGCAAACCATACAAACTCTAAATGCGTGTATGTTGATTCGTCTTTTCAGGTCCCAAATTAGGTAGTATAAGGATTTAAAGAGTGGTAGACAATTTATAAAGCGGAATCTAAATCAGATCTTGCCCTTATCTCATTGGAGACGCTGTATACAATCTTTGTTTGTTTGTTTCTTGAATTGTAATCAAATGATGAATTCTTGTGATAGAGAAGATTCAGTTTTTATCACAATTTGTGAGTTAATATAAATTGAAATAACCAGAACTTAAAATAAAATTGAGGCATAGGTTTTTAAAGTGGTTCAACTTGAATTG
>JANHAO010012401.1:0-16414 GCA_026873985.1 Saraca asoca | reverse complement strand
AAGGTAACCAAACTGCAGAAAAACAAACCTGGAGACAAACTGAACAGGAAACTCTTTCACCAGAAGCATCAACATTGTTTTCGCTGGTAATTTTGATCTTTGGAATCTTTTCAACTGAATCTCCAGACAGACCTTTGGAACCGCCGGTGTCAAAGATGTTTTGAACCTCATCAAAGCTTGTTTCAACAGCACCCATCTAACAATGAAAATCAGACTAAGCACAATGAGAATGAATGCACAAATTTTCAACTCATCAATTAAGAAAGTGTTTGGACACAGCAAATTACCTGACTTTGAACAGCACTTAACATGGCTGGACCAATTCTCTCACGCACAAGCCTTCCACTTAGTAGGCTAGCAAGAACATCAATCTGCAGAATCGAAATGTACAAAACTAGTCAGTGAAAATGATAACCAAATCTCAGGAGACTGCAAATTTGTAGCCACGCAAGCTTGTAGAAGATCACATTTGGACGATGCCTTAAAAAAGCTGATTACTCACCAAGTATAAGAGACACCCAATTCCAGATTCATCAGATTGCCAGAGAACAAGAGAGGATTCAAATACTTCAATGGAAAATACAGCTCCGGATATGGCACCAACAGCAGCCCCACGAATGAAGCCACTCTCAGTCTCTTGGCCTATCAAAGCTCCGGTCATAGCTCCCAACAAAGTACCCACTACCGACAAAACAAGCCATTAGATTGATGAATTTTAAACAAACGAATAGGTGGAAGCTAATAATTTAACAGGAGAAATTGAATAAATGAACCATAATTTTGGAAGATTTTGATATGAATACAAGGCAAGTAGACAACAAATTCGTACACAATCCGACAAACAAATGCCATACCCAGGTTTTGTATGTCGTATACAAAGGGCGTTTTGTCGAATAATCAGCGATATCCCCAAGCATAGACAAATTAGACAAATTAAATAGAAACGTAAATGCAAAAAACACATTTTTAGGGTAAATCCATAGAGATACAGAAGCAGATAAAAAAATATTGCGAAATTGCTACTGAAATGTCCAGCACATACGAATGCAGAGAAAATCCTACCTAATGCGAAGCAGAAAGTCAAGATCGCAGAGAAAATGTTCCCAATTATAGCAGAAACCGCGAGGCTGCTAATCTGTCTAGCCCTCTCAACAAAATTCCCAAACGAACCAAACAAAGGGGAAGGCAAAGGATACGAATTCGCCACAAACTCCATCTGGGTATCTCAGAAATTTCACGAATTTGAAAACCCAGTTGCTAGAAATTGCAGAATTGAAAAAACAGAAAACGAAAACCCTGTGGTGGCTGTGGTTGATGGATGCGCTTTGATCTCTAAGATTCGGGTTTAAGGAGGAGTTATTTATGAATGGGGTATAAATATATCGAAGAAGAACAGAGACGCGATCCACAAATGCTTAGTCCGTAAGAGAAGATAGAAAGAAACTACCATCAACCAACTCGCATTTAAAGCTTGTGTTGCTTAATGCGCCCTCTTTCTCTCTCCCTTCTTTCTCTGGCAAAGTTTTCTTCCAAGGCAAAATGGGCACGGGACGGTGACAGAGACACAGAAAAATTAGAAAAGTAAGAAACTTTTCTTTTGACAATTGGAGGAGAGATTCAGGCGCTTTATAAATTGTCCACAAACAAGATCAAACCATTGGTTTGAGTTGGCAGAGAAGGAGGGTTAATTTGAACAGCTAGTTGCCCAAAAGTGATTGGCCAAAGCAAGTGGACGACCTCGCTGAATCCCATTCTGCACATTTTTCTATTTTTTACATTATAAAAGTCTATCTGATCTGGTTAGGACGGACTTTATGATGTGTCATGGACATTTAAAAAATGTATTATTTTTAATTTTTAAAAGAAAAATAAGAAAATTCTCTGAGACAAAATATCTTTGATCTGAATTCTGATTGGGTCAGTAGTTGGGTTGCCATACACTTACTCGGATCCGGGACAGAGAGAGGATATGCACCGCCAAGTAACCCATCTTAGGATTTGAATCTTACAAGGTGCAGGATGCAATTTATTTTTTTAGAATAAAATGTGTTTCCATAATCTATAAGAAAAAAATTAAGCAATTATATATTTAAATTATTTTAATTACTTATTATTTATTCCATAAATTTTAAGTCGACAATTTTTTTATTACAATTATGATAAATTCCACATTACTTAAACATAATAATAGTTTTATATTGCGTTGTATGGTGGATTTAGAGGGGCCGGCAGGACCTGGCTCCCAACGATGCCACAGACTTTGTTTATCATTCGTAAATTTACGATTAAATGTAGTTTCGATTTCTTTTTGACCCCTGGTGATTTTTATTGACAACTTTTTTTTTTCTGTTTTTGGTAATTATAGAATTTATGAACTATTTTTCTATTATTTTAGAATTTATAGATTATTTTAATACTCATATTTAAATTAATACATCTTTTTTTTAAATAAGATTAGAATATTTTGTATATATTTTTTTAGATTTTTTTGTTGTTAATATTTTAAGTTTTCATGTATAATATTCTTATCTCTCTCAAAATTTTATCTAAATTATATTATTAAAAATAATTATTTAATATTGTTTATACTATAATTTTATTTTTTACCTTTTATAAATTAGAATTTGGTCTTTAAAGTACTCGTATTCTAAATTCATCACAAATTATATGAGTGGTTGAACAGTGCAAACTTTATCAATTAATTCCACTTAGAAAATTATCTTATGTATTTAATTACAGCATAGCATTAAACTTCAATTAATTTATAACATAAATTATAAAATTTTAGAAATATAAAATAAATATTCATTTAGAGTTTGTTTAGTATAAATAGCTGAAAAGTTAGTTGATAGTTGATAAGTTAACTACTAATAAAATAGTTAACAGTTAAAATTGATAACTATTTTACTAGTAGTTAACTGTTAGGTGAAAGTTAAAAACTGATAAGTTAGCTGATTATATTAAAATTGTTTGGTAAAATTAACTGTTAAATTAGTTTATAGATGTAAAATGATAAAGAAGTACATATAAATATGATCAAATAATATATGGAATAAATTAATTCATATTTATTTTAAAATTAAAATATATTGATACAATCAAAATATGTATAATAAAAATAAAATTATCTAAAATTTAATTAAATTATATTTTATGACATCACTTATTTATTTATTTATTTATTTTTATTTATTTATGTTGAATTAAAAGATATATATTAAATATGTAATGATATGTGAGTTTTTTTCTCTTTAGCTTTGTGAAAAAAACTAAACATAAAAAATTGTATGATATTAAAAAAAATAAGCATTAAAAATAAGATTTTCTAATTAATTAGGATATGAGTTATCAATTAATTAAAAAGAGAATAATAAATTAGAAAAAAAATAAAAAACTATATTCTAATAAATTATAAGTGATTTGAAATAGTTTCTTGAAAGAGAACTTTTTCTTTTTCCTAAAATCTAGTTTTTTTGGTGCATCAAACATACACTTAATCTCATCATATTTTAAAAGAATTTGAGTATAATTTATTTTATTTTAAATTATTAAATTTACAATGGATGAAAAAGACAATGATGTGGCAAATTCGTATTATTTGTTATTAGGAAGTTGAACTTGCTTGGTTACATGAGTAATGCAATCAGAGTTTTTTTGCCAAGTGAATTCATCTCAAATTTATCATTGAAGATGCTTCGTTTGGGGTCGCAATTCGTACGCACGCACAGAATGTGTCCAACAATATGATTTTACAATTTTATAAAAACTATAAAATTTATAATTTTTAATGCAAGAAGGAGTAAATTTTCCATATCTATTATAATTTTTAAAAAATAATTATAACATTGTACAAATAATTTATAAAATTACATATTTAGAAAAATATAAAAAAGGTCCTAATACATATTGAGAATTATCCTTAACTTATTTACATATTCATTAGAATTGGTAATATTATATATTTTTGTTATTTTTATGAAAAAATTATATTTTTATTAAAAATTGTAACTTTTATATAAAATAAAAATTTGTATGTAACTTTAATCAATAAAATTATAATCTTTTATATATTTATAACATAATTTATAAAAATATGAATATATATATAATGTTAACGTTTATGTTAAATTTTTGTAAAAACAAGTCTCCAAATACGTACCTACCTGGGACGATAGCCTTGTCCTTCGCATTATCACCAAACCAAGCAAATGCATACCGAACCATCCGTATAAGATTTGTTTTGCATAACTTGCTGCCTCAAGAGACTAGGGGATTAGGGTTGTGTTTGGAAGTGTTTTTGTGTTTTTATTTTTAAAAATAATCTTAAGATATTTTTAAAAATTATTTTTAAAATAAAATTTTAGAATAAAATTTTTAAAATTATTTTTAAAAACAATCTTATTAAATAAATTTTTTTATTTTAAAAATAATCTTTTATTTTCAAGAACAGAAAATTATATTTAAAAACAATAATCAAACAAACTTTAGGATTCTTTTATTGAAATTGATTAGGATATTAATTGTAAGATCTAAGGTTGTCCAGCGGGCTTATTAGGCCCACCCCATACTTCTCCATCACTTAATTGAAGTAATTCTTTTATTATCTCAACACAACTTGTATCAATTAAACTAATTAAACAAAAATTCATATATTAATTTTATTATGAAAAAATATCATTAATGTATATTTTATGATAATAATAAACTAATTAATCAAAATTTTATATATATTTTGATGTGTTACCGGTTAATTTACTGAAACCTACTTACCCAATTGGGCACCTGTGGTATGTTTATTGGCCACTTCCATTTGTTGACAATACGGTACTATAGTCTCGAATGTGGCCAATGAATATGTTTTCCATATTTGTAGTACAATTAGTGCACTCTGTCTTAGGTGGTGTAATTTTAGGAAAAATTTATGTAAATATATTCAAGTAAAACTTTTTTTTGTGGGTATTGTTTGTTTTAGGAAAATGTTGATTTAGATAATGTAGTGTGTTTGAAAATATTGTTTTGGATAATGTGCAGAGATAATTTGGACTGGGCCGCATTGTTATAAGCAATGTTAACTGCATAAGGCAGAAAACGTTGTTATAGGCAACGTTGTCAGGTAAAAAATGTTGCCATAAGTAACGTTGTTGGTAATGGCAGGTGATGTTGCCCAGAACAATGTTACCGGCCTATCTTGACCTGTCTATTGACATTTTTTTTTTTAATTTTTGATGCTATTGTTAGTTCGTGACATCTTCTTTTTCACACTATAAAACACATTCTCCTCATTTTCTTTACTCAACAAGCTTTCTTCTGCAACTTTCACATTCATCTTTTTCACTTTTGTAAGCATTTCTTCACTTCCTCATTCTTCTGCAACTTTCACATTCATCTTTTTCACTTTTGCAAGCATTTCTTCACTTCCTCATTCTTCATCTTTGTCATCCATTTCTTTATAGAAATTTTTCTTCAAACAACATCTATTTTAATTTTTGACAAATTGTGAGATAAGTTTCTGTATGCTTATTTACTAATATTTTTGTTTGAGAATTATTTCAATATATTTTTTTATATAGTTAAGTCTTGTTTTGCATGACTACTAACATGCTACCTTGACAAATTATTATGCATTACACTGTATATATTTTTTTGCATAAAAATAAAATTATCTATCTTACATGTATGATAATAAAAGTATTTTTTTTTTTGCTTACACTAGTAGTGATAGAATATTTGAAGTTTTAATGATTTTATTTCTTGAAATGATTATGTTATGAGAATGAAGTTAGGATCTGAAATAAATAGCAAGTGAAAAAAATGAGAGAATTAATTGATTGATCAGTTAAGTTAGTACCTTTACATTGAAATTTATTATGTTAGCTGATACTATTTATGATAAGTTAATTTTATTAGGTATATTTAATTTTTTAAAATTTTATTTAAATTTTTTATTCACGAGAGAATTTTATTTTTTATTGAAATTTTAACCAATGTATGATAATTTTTGATATATTGCCCAGTTATTTTATACTAATTTTACTATGATTGTATAGATTAAAAAATATTCACATAATCGATCATAATTGTTTACGGTAAGGAAAAAAATGTACAATGGTCAAGAAGAGTTGACTTTTGAATGTCTAGATCTAAGAGTCCTTCAGTTAGACAGGAATGCAATATTAAATGATATTAGAAGGAAAATTGTACCAAAGTTGAAAGTAGGAGTCGGGAGGTACATCTCGTCCATTACGTATAGGTTTCCTATGTTATGCCACAATACTATGCATTACCAATGCTTTAGATTGCTTGATTATGATGATGATGTGAGCACTATATTTTGCTACCATGATCAATTTTCTAACCTTGGTGCACTAAAATTATATGTTGAGTTTGAAATAGACGACACAGAAAATAAAGAGACTAATATGGTTTATCAACTTGAAGATAATGGTCTTGAGGTAGTAAATTTAAATTCTGAATATGTGAAAATGTTCTTTCAACAAAGTTATTGTCACACTATCCCCAATTCTAGTGGTCTGTCAAACTGTGGCATGGTCACCATCGTAATGCAAGATGATGACAAGCAGTATCTAGACATCCCAACAGAAACCATTTGTACAAAGATGTTGAGGATGACGATGAACCATCATCAGCTGGCCCTAGAGTTGAGGAGGAGGAGGAAGTTGTTGAACCATTACCACCATATGTACCTCCATCATCACATACGTCGTATGTCAATTGGGAAGCTTTGGATAGGCTTGAACATCAACTGGTTGAAAATCCCACTCAGACTAATGGACATGAGTTTTATGTTGGTTTAGAATTCAAGAGCAAAGAAGATGTTTTGTTACCCTTGAAATGATATACAATTAGTATGCATTAAAATTACAGGACCCTAAGAGTCAAAATCGACATTTGTAAATGTGTATTGCATAAAATATGATACAAAATGTAACTCGTAGCTGAAAGTAAGCTTTAATTTAAAGAAAAATTGTTAGGTTGTCAAAATATATAATGGCCCCCACACCTGTGTCACTACCGACATGTCATAAGATCACATGTAAATGGACTCTGATTTCATTACCTCATGCTGTGTGGAGCAAGTAAGAACTACATCGAACCTTCTTATGGCAAAGATAATATAGACCATAAAATTATTATTCTCTTACCAAGTTTCATACAAGAAAGCTTGGCTAGAAAAATAGAAGGCTATTAGTCGAATATATGGTGATTGGGATAACTTGTATTGCTAGTTGCCAAGGTGGTAGTAGCAATGAGACAAACAAATGCAAGGACCATTGTGTAATTGCAAACTTGGGATTTATACCAATGAAAATATCTTAACCCTAATAATGTGAAGTTCAAGAGGCTATTGTAGGCATTTAAACCATACATTAATGCACTTGCATTTTGTAAACTGATATTATAGGTTAATGGAACCTTCTTGTATGGAAAATTCAAGCATAGCTTGCTAATTGCAACCACCCAAGATGGGAATTGCAAAGTATTGCTAGTTAGATTTGCAATTATTGAAACTGAGAACAAATCTAGTTAATCATGGTTCTTAGGTATAATTTGAATGTATGTTACCAATGTCAATGGACTATGCTTGATATCTAATTGCCATGACAAGATTATTGCAACTACTGAGAATGAGTCACTTTGGATGGTAGCTGCCTTATAGTCACCATTAGTTTTGTATCCACTATATGGCCAGTAACTTCAATAGACACTTCAGGAATACATCCCTTAAGAGATATGTTACAAACATAGGTAACCATTTTCTACCATTGTATATGCTTATGTTAAGTTCACATGCATTATTTTAATTGTTGTAATCCTTACTGCAGGGTAAAAGGAGCAGGCAAATGGGTGACGCTTTGGGTACATGACAACTAACCTAGTGGAAGTGATTAATAATATACTTAAAGGTGCACAAAATTTGTCCATCACTATGTTGATGCAAAGTAACTTTTGCTAATCGAGGGCTTACTTTGTGGCACAAGGTCAGGAAGCTGATGACGGAATTTCGGTTGAGCATATATACACAAATGACCTTGTGGTTGCTATACAGAAAAACATCGAAAAGGTTAATGCTTTCTCGGTGCATACTTATAACAGGCTTAATGGAATTTTCCAAGTGGAAACCAAATTTGATGCACGCACCAATAAAGGAGGTAACACAGAGATTGTTAACCTCACGCAAAGGACTTGCAGCTACAGAAAATTTCATCACCTACACTTTCCATGCTTACCTGCTATTACAACTTGTCACATTGTTCGTATGGACTTCCACCAATATATATACCTAGTTTGTCACATAAACTCTCTTGTCAATGCATATTAGGGTGTGTGGCCAATACTACCAAGATTACTAGCCACAGGTTGCTGGCCTTACATTGTTACCAGATAATTCTAAACTAAGAGACAAGGGTCGATCAAGGTCTATTTGGCATTCGAAATAAGATGGACTTAGGAAAACAACATGACAAAGAAGGGGGAGAAAGATAAAGGTGTGGTTTATGTCATTCTACTGGCCACAACCTAAACGTTGTCCCAATCATGTTGCCATGGCCGAAGAGAGCTTTGGGCATTAATCATGAAATGTAACAATTCCTTACTTAAGGAGTGGATGCCATGTATTTCCTTCTATTGTAATTATTTTCATGTCTGATTTCATTGTATAGTCATTGTAAACCCACAGTAACAACTATTGTAATTATTTTCATTATATCTAACAATTCCTTATTCAAACAATGGTTGGTTGTATTGTAATTTCCTTGGTTGTATGCTTTTTAATTGCCGATTTCATTGAAATGTAACAATTTTTTTTCACACATGTATTATAATAATCTTGGTATATTTGTAAATAATGAGATCTTCTT
Source organism: Saraca asoca (assembly GCA_026873985.1). Classification (NCBI taxonomy): domain Eukaryota; kingdom Viridiplantae; phylum Streptophyta; class Magnoliopsida; order Fabales; family Fabaceae; genus Saraca; species Saraca asoca. Next base: position 7,535 of record JANHAO010012401.1, on the reverse strand, counting down.
ATTTGGCATGTCATTGAAATGCAATGTGATGTTGAAACACTTTATTACTATTAATGTAGTAAAAATTATACTGGACATGGATACATGTTATCTACTAGTTATTATGCATGAAACTATATTAGAATACATATATAATTAATCAATGTAGTTATAATAGGTCACAACATAAATGGGTAGAACAACTCAACATCAAACAATAATATTTATAGACAAACACATTTACAAGCAATAATATTTACAAATAATCTAGCAGAGAACAATATTTACCCTAGTTTGAGTCTGAGTTGTCTTTATGTTGTTGTTGTCGATGTCGAGGTGGACGTTCCTAATGCCTTACATGTCTGATCACACATCCATCGGTGGTGTAATGAACTTTTGTACCATGAGCTTAACGACTGGGCTGCACTCTGGTTAGACGTGGAGGGTTAGCCAGAGGCTCAATCACTATCGCATAAGCGTATGCTTAAACTGGAGTTGTTGGGTTGCACGTTAAACTCAACGTTATGTGGTGAATGGGAGAAGCTTGACCAGCTTAAAAACATGTTCGAGCCTCCTCCTAGTGGTGAAAGAAAAGGTGGCTGTGGAAACCCATGAAAGAGCTCTCCGTCTGTACATATATGGTGATGGATTGAGAGGTTGTGGTACACATAACAAGCCTATCTCACCATATGATGTCAGACCAAATTTATATTCCTCTTTATATGTATGTCATGACGAAGAAAGAGCATATGGTGTGTATGATATGCTCGCCTCATTATGTGCTTGAGCAATTACAACATTTGAAGGTCCCGTATCATCTGCACACCCCTTATTTCGCTGGTATTTTTTGCAGGCACGTCTACCTCCAGTGATTGGATCAACATGAACTACTGGCCTTTGAACATCAGACAATATAGCCGATGATATGAGTATGCTAAGCTTTGGACCTATAATATTCATTTGCAATATCCACTAAGTCGTTGCCGATCTATCCAACCCTAGGCCATAATTTGCTTTAGGATCGACAAAAGCCATATGCTACAACTCCATTCTCAGGTCAACCTATCATACAAGTAGAAGAAAGAAATTATTAACTGTTAATTCTTAGTTTAATTTATATAATTAGTTTAAACACAGTAAATCATACCACTGAATCCTCTATTACACCACTTGGAGCAATCTAACATCATGTAACCCTTCTATACCATTGCATATACTCATCGTTGTAGTACAAAGGTTTTGATGTTGGCACTTCATGTAGAATTCACTGTCGCTGGTTGTTCCAAAGTTGTATCCACTATTCATGTGTAACAACCCAATCTTAAGATTCTTTGCCCTGTAATGTGTGCTCATGCAGAGTGTCATCTACATATAAGTTATGAAGTATAGGCTATTGAAAATCAAATTACATGGCTACTGTGTCTATGTTGTGCCACTCAATAATGTGGAAACATATTAAAGGCACTTGTGAACACCAGATCTCTTATCCTACTGTATAGTAGTCTAGTAGGGTCACCAACATATCACCCTTGTAAGGTTCCCTGACAACTTGTCATCATAAACCATAATCACAATCAGTGCCACAAATAGAAATTAAAATTTACACAATAATGACAATAACATAATAAGGTCAATTATTCATATATGTATAGGCGGAGAGCTCTTCAATAATGTAATCCACATCTAAGCGTCACACCATTTGAAAGCTAAAGGCATCAGCTCTTATTGGTTGGGATCCAACTAACTTCTCCTAACAGATGCAATGCTTAGGAATCTATCCTAAGCCCACATCTGGACTAGTAACATACATTTAGAAATGTCATTCCACTTTGCATAACTCTCTATAAGTCCATGACAAGATCGCCCTAACTATATATCCCTGTATATTATAAATTGACAAATAGGGGCAAAAACATCATATACACATAATACGTTGACTTGTCATTATATAATATTGTACATAATAGTCCCAATATGTAGGCACACATGTATTGCTGCAAAGTTTCCTCATTAGCATTATTCGAGAAAGCATCAAATCATTCTTGTAATCATGTTAGGCTAAGCTTTTAGTCATAGATGAAAATATGCTTATTTGATAGAACATTGCCTAACAATATCTCACACACTCCATACTACGACCATCGAGTCGCGCCAATCATCAATGCACCATCCACTAGGAGTCAAAATTGGACTTCTACATTTTGCAATGTCACTATCATTTTGTCTTGTGATGTGTGAAATATATGTGTCTCCGGTCACTATCTCTCAATAAATGCGATGATAAAGGGCTAACCAATGTTTGTGTGTTTCATTCAAGGAACACCATAGAATTCTATAGACCAAATATAGGGATCCATTCGACAATTGGGAGGTAAAATGTGACCTAAGCCTTTGACGTGGAGCACTCAATCGATTTATGTAAAAAAAAAATTGAGAGTAATGTGTTGAAAATAATAGAGAAATTGAACAATTTTTTTAAATGATTAACCTTTGACGTGAAGCACTCAATTGCTTTTGAAATATGTTAGTATTGTAATCAAAGCAAAAATCAATCTTTCGGACCAGGATTTAGAAGATGAGCGTGTCTATCTAACATTCTAAAAATAACAACCTTGCTATAATTATCAAGATAAACAATATTATAAATATATATTTCTAATTATTTTATTAAATCAAATTAAAAATGATAGTAAATAATTGATTACAATTACAAATTAAAGTAACAAATTTTGAACACCAAAACAAGAACTTCAATCATATCACATGTTACAAAATCAAACAAATATTAGCGTAAGTCTTACTAACAACTTAAAACAAAATAAATAACATAACTCTCATATGAAAAAGAAATTCAGTCATATCATATGTTAATCTTAATCAAACAAATATTAATGTAAACCTTACTGATTACTTAAAACAAAATAAATGACATAACTCTCGTATGAAAAAAAATTCATAACACAAACTACATACATAAAATTTTGCAATCTAATTTAAATACATGCTAGTTACAAACTACACATAAGAAAATTAACTTTATCATAAATATCAGTGATTAACATAATAATTTCCAATGTAAATACTATTCACTAGTCAATTAATTAATTTTCTCAATTTTTTCACCTGATATCTATTTCAAATCCTATTTTTATTCTCTTTACATAATAGTTTCAAAAGTAAAATCGTTAAAATTTCAAATATTTTATCATTACTAGTACAAGAAAAAAAATGAATAATTTCATTTCAACTAAGATAGATAATTAATTTCTCATAAAAAATTACACAAAGTAATACATAATAATTATTCAAATCAACATTTCAGTAATCATACAAAACGAAACTTAACTATAGATAAATAGATTCAACTAGTTTTTAAAAAATAAATAATGATAAATAATAGTATAAAAACTTTGCCTTAGAATTTTATCAAAATAGGAAATGAAGAAGATGAAGAGCAAGTTTTAGTTTGTAAATGAAGCGAACGAAGAACTTCAAGCAAAATGGAGAAGATGCAATGAGGAATAAGAAGATGCATAAGAAGAGAATGCAAATGAAGAAGCAACTCTCACTATTTAACATGCATAAAAGCCTTTCATGAGCTTAATACTGTGTGTGCTGCATGTCTATGTGCATATGTTGTTATTTTTTAATAGTGCAGCATAGAACCATGCAAGAAAAGCAAAAGCATGTAGTGGCTATGTATATGCAGGTACAGGAGCAGAAGTTAGGCATGTAGATGCAAAGTGAGGTATGCAAGCATGGTAGCCAACTGGAGCTGCCTAAGAAGCGTTGCTGCTGGCAACATCACCTACTTCAACAGGTCACATTGCTTCTAACAATGTCTTTCAACCCACTAACATTTCCCACAGCAACGTTGTTTGGCCAACCACCATCCCGGTGTTGCACATAGCAATGTTTTCCTATTTTTAACCCTATCCACTTAAATTGTTTCCATTTAACCCCAAATTGGTCAATAGTGTGATAATTTACACCACTTAAATCAAAAAGCTACAATTAGTGTCCAACCAGACTATTATTGTGGCTATATGCTACATTTATAATAAATAGTACAATTAAACCTGTGTGATAAAGATAATATATTTAGTGGTTTTAGTCCTCACATATAAAAAAATATATGGTCTAGAATTCTTTTATAATTCCTAATTATTGCTAGTGTTCATTGCCAACTTGACCAAACTACTCTTGTAGCTATAAGTTACATTCGTTCTAATGCATCTATTTAATTTCTCTAAAAGATTGAAAGTATAAATTTAAAAGAGAGAAAAATTTATTAATAAGTACTATGTAAAAAATTATGACCTATGCATATTAATTATATTTTCTTTTTTCATATTTGAAAGAAATCGATGGTAAAAGAAAGTGAGGGATTCATCCAAATGTACAAGTGCTAAAAAAATATATTAAGTAATGTTAATCTCACAATAAAAGGAAAGTGTACTACTCACTTCATTTCATATAATAAAGTTGTGTGTAAAAGGAAAAAGTGATACTACTACATTCCAGTATACTTTTCACATTGCAAGGGAGTCCAAACCCAATTCAATGCAAGAAAATTGAGTAAATATGAATAATAGAGTGTGAAATAAGTACTTATTAGTTTTTAGAAAGAGTGAGTGATACATTCTTTTTTTAAATCTTATTAATCTAACATGTTATAACTTTTTAGGAGAATTATCCCTGAGAAGATATATTTGACTTATAACATTTCCCCATTTTTTGTATCAATGCTTTTAACAGTCAATCATCATTAGGGGTACACTTGACACTGAATAGTTTAATCTCATTTTATCTCACCATTTTTTACCTATTTTAAAAGTTAATTGTGAAGGCAGAAGAGTTTATCAAATTATAGATTAGTATTATTTCATTACAAGAAATTCATTGTTTAATGATGGAAAAAATTATCGATAAAATAGAAGAATCTGTTGCTAAATTTTTTATTAATAGATTTTGTGACAGATTGATAGAAGTCAGTAAACAATGCGTTAGTAATAATAATCGCAACAAATTTAGTTATTCTGTTGCAAATTCCATCATTAAACCATAACCTAATAACAACTAATTTTGTAATGGACAAATGACAAATTAAATATAACAACAGACATCCTATTAGTATTTTTTTTAAATGCTTTCATTTAACAACAGAATGTCCACTAGTAAGTCAAATAGATAATTATAAGTTCTCAAATTTAGTAATGGATGTATTCCATCATTAAACTAAGTTTGTCAATAAATATGTCATTATCCTAGAAAATCATAGACATTGTTTGACATAAATCTGTCACTAAAATGAGAAAATGTACCAAAATTCTAGTTGTATTTTAAATCAAACCAAACAACAAATATCATGCAAATTCAGTCTAGCATACACATACACCATTTAACATACAACAATTATGAAATTTTATAGCAACCAATATCAAAGGAAATAATTAATCAATTATGAAATTATTATTTATCTATTCACATTAGGGAAAAAAGTTATTATAAATCAAACTCTTCCATTAAAAAAAAATCAAATTTAAATAACAACAAGAAAAAATCTAGATGTCACTCTCAGTTTTTTCCTCATCATCTCCTAGAGTGGACGTAATATGGATGTCTGCCCAATAAGAACATCTCAGATCCTTAACTACTCAAACAATTGTTAGAAGTAGCAGTCATGATGCTCAATCATGACCTGTTAACTACTAATAAACTCTTCACATTTTGCATTGTTAAAATGTGCAAATGCAAACTCTTCATTCAAGCATTGGATGGTCAATTACATTTGTTCGTTTTGGCACTGCATAGTTTGATGCAGCTCTTCCAACTGAGGCTATGATGAAGACGAGGCAACCACAGTAAATGAAGGTGCAGATATCTTCTGAGCCTCTAAGCCAATGCCATAGTGTCACAAGTTGGCAAGTTCACAAGTTAGATCGTGTGACACTTGCTATCTAGCACCTAAAAACAAGTCAACCAATGATTAGTCCCATAACACCAATAGACGTAAATATCAAGCCATAAAGCATTAAAGAGCATAGTAGAAGATAAACAATCAAGATGAATAATCCATTCGCACGTGGGGACAAAGGTAACACATTACATAGCAAAAAACAAGTAAAAAACAAACACAAAAGGCACCTAAGAATGCAACTCATGCAATATAGAAAAATGTGGGCAAAATTGGATAAAATAAAGGACAACATAAATTGAAGATGAGCTATTTCTTTTATTCATATTAAGCCTCATTACATAGCTTGAAGTGTATAGAGGAGACATCAAGTGACACACTGACCCTTAGACTAGTGCCACATTTCCCTACTAAGGGTTACTAGGCACTTTCCTATAAAGTATTCTGAGCCAAAGGCCTAATGACAAAACTAGATATATTTTTTGTGAGTTGACATAAGGCCTTTCTCTTAACTTGGGACAAGTCTTGTATACTATTTTACATTAATGGAAGGCTAAAAATCCAAGGATCACAACTATGTACTTATTTACTCGTACCAAAAACTGCCATGAATTGTATTACTACCCATGTATCTACAGTGGTTCCGAAAATCGTCATGAAATGTATTAGCAACGGTTATAATGGTCACTAAATACACAAAAAAACCACCGCTAAGGGCAAATTTTTTTGTAGTGTACAAAACTCTAAATTGCAAAATTCAAATCGAAATTGCAATAATGGATTTAAGGTTTTGAAACTTATCTTTTCTCGTTGTAGGCAGTGGCACAACTCTCCAGTAATGGTGGTAGCAATAGTTGATCACAAATGCAAAGGATTAGATGTCACGCCCCAATCCCGGGCACGTGACCGACGTAAAAGGTCACTATCAAGAAACCCTTTCCTTCAGGAAACTCCCTATAAGCCTTACCATGCAACACGATATAACACACCAATGCATATAAATTCTATTACCCACTCAATATAAATTTATTATCTCTACCAAAAATTCGGTAGAGTTTCCTTTATTTTCTGGACACCCGGGCACATGGCCATAAATACAATACAAGGGCTACATGCCCATCAAACCTGTATAACAACAGAATACAAAACAATGGCCCAGACTACATGAATCACATTCTACTGGGCATCTAGACAACATAAACAACACATGTATATGCATTCCTATCCGACTGCCAGATCACAACACCAATTTATACCTGTCAATCTCCGCAGAAAATGATTAAATGAATGGAGGGAACTTGGGGCTCATCTGGCACTAAAAATATGGAAACAATAGGAGTGAGTTTCTAGGAAACTCAGTGAGTAAACAAATCCATAATCACCCAAAAATCTTATTTTAAAACCATATTTGAAAATATGTAAATATGTATATTTATGAACATACTGTTGTGAATAGATGCTTACCCATTTTATAGTCATATTCTCAAAACAGAATTTCAATAGTTTCATTTATTAGAACATATCAGCAAATAGAATATGATATTTAAGAAATTATAACTAGTATAAAGCATGATATCCGTATCATAATAATAAATACTCATCATGAGATAATCATAAGAAGTATATCACAAAACTTTTT